>VXBQ01014373.1:247409-275872 GCA_013400175.1 Phainopepla nitens | reverse complement strand
AAAACTGGAATAACTTTAACAATCAATAAAAACAAATACAGGGTGATTTTACAATTACTGGGGGGGGAGAAAAAAGAAAAAAACTTCAGAATCTTAATTTATAACAGTGCCTACTTAAAGCAGGTTTATTTAATGACAGTAAACAGGGGAGATTATACAAGCTATGAGCTGCTGAGATCAACCATTTTTGTTGACAAGGTTTAAAAAATAATACATTACACTGTACAAACATCTTTCCATAATCTTAAACAAAAAGCTATGTCTTTGTCCTGAAGACTGTAGATAGGAACATGGTAGGATTTATTTACGTATTCCAGAGTACACTACACAATAATACTCATGATTTTTAAAACGTATAGTAACAGAGAATCTCAAAATGCAAGTTATCAAGGTATAGAAACAATGGCCAAAAGAAGTATCTAGCAGAAAATCAATGGAAGAAATCAAATGGTGTTTATACACTTGGCCAATAACAAATTTAATGCCAGTGTAACATAGCATCAATGTTATGCTTCAGAATTTTTTCAGAGATTGTGTCAACACAATGATTAACATTTTATTGATTACATTCATAATTACTCTGTACATTCTGAACAATCTTTACGCAGACTGTTTATTTGAAGAGTTAAGAGAAAGCTTTCTTATGACTGATTTGTGCTGGTATCAGATTCTAATAATATTCTGATAAAGATATAACTTTTGTTGAATTTCATTCACATAAATAAAATCTTCATAACATCACCACTGTTCATTGCACTGAGCTGTAAGGATAAAGATACGGAAATTAAAATTAAATGGGTTCTGGTAGATACAAACCTTGAATCTTCTTGGAAACTTCACTGTCATCAACCATTTGCCTGTAACACTCTTCCTGGAGTTGCACAGAAGAAGCTGTAAGGAAGCCAAAATTAATGTTGATTGGTGAAATTACATGTAATATGACTATATTCAAAACAGATGTAGTAAAAAAACCCCAACATACTCAACTTTATATTTAATTCATATACTACTCTTATAAGTACAATATCCAGTTACTTAAGTTTGAGAGGGCACTCACAAAAGTCCTTGAGGACCAGCTGCAGACATGCAGAAATTCTTTTCTAACAGTACTAACTGATGTCTCCTCTACTAATTCATTAACCATGGATAACTCCTCTCATGCATAAAATCTCCAGAAGTTTAGTTCAATCCTAATCTCATACCACTGGAAGAGTTCATTAAAGCAACCACTTTTAATTACCAATAAGAAAATAACATTAAATACTTTTCAAGTCTCTCTTTAGAAGACAGATAGCAAAGGTGTAGAGCGAAAGTACATCTAGAAATTATGGTTATATTTTGCGGGTTTTTTTTCTGCTAAGTTTCCTTCTGAGAAGGGCTTCCCACAAGTCTTCATCAGAAATTACTATAAAGATTGATAAAAAAATATTGTGGAAGAACCTACTGGAAGAAAAAAACAAAATAAAATAAAACAAATCAACAAAGTCCTACAATTATTTTAATCGGGATATTAAAAAGATGGAAAAGCATTACTGTCAACTCTGAACTGCTTGCTCACCAGTATTTTGCCATGACATACTCCTCCTCCTGCTTTCTGAGGCCAAAGAATTATTTCTCTGCTATGTAGTAGGACTCTTCATGTCCACTTTGGGTACCTGCCATTATGAAGTCCCTAGAAAGTTTACCTACATCAGATCACCTAAACTGGAAAGTCAACAACCTGCAGAGGACAATGTACTCCCTCCAGAACACATGTAAACCAAAAGGTCCATGGTTTGTGACAGAAGGGCATAGCTGCTCCTGGGAACCTGCAGTAGACCTTTCGGACTGTAGCTGAACAGGATTTTCTGTCAGTAG
This sequence comes from Phainopepla nitens, assembly GCA_013400175.1. Classification (NCBI taxonomy): domain Eukaryota; kingdom Metazoa; phylum Chordata; class Aves; order Passeriformes; family Bombycillidae; genus Phainopepla; species Phainopepla nitens. The sequence continues at coordinate 274,015 of VXBQ01014373.1, read as the reverse complement.
AGTAATGAAGGTAAGAGGACTCAATTCAAGAGTTTTGCACCAGAGAATAGAGAGGTCAATAACATCCTCATACAGAAGAAAAAGAAAGACTGAAATTTAGTCACTAATGGAAAGAATACAGAGTGTATAAAAAAAGAAATAATCTATTCCACCACAGGTAGCACAAAATCCAAATTACAACCCATTGTGCAGGTCTTCTTTCTGGTTCTTCTATTCGGAGATAACATGGGTTCAACTCCAAATTTCACAGATATAAGATCAGCAACAAATGAATGAAAAAGCTGTTTACTTGAATGATAAGCTTCTGAGATGTAAAATGTCTTACATAAACTATCTGAAATTAAACTATATTTTGTTTTATTTCACTGAAACCTTGCTGAGAGGGAACAATTAGCACTAAGCATCATACAACTATGTAGTTCTAGAACCAATTAAATTAGAATTTACTGTTCTATGCACTGTTAGCTTACTATGGCTCCTTTGCAAAGCTTTCAGTCTAAAGGGACTTTAAGTGAATATTACCATAGCTGAGAACAAGCTTCATGTGTCTAAACACTTGAAGAAAGAAAATAGTAGTTATGTTCTGTTAACAAAGTAGTCTTTAGATATTTAGTATATTTAATTGACATTAAAATTATTCTCTTCCTAATCAGGAAGGGATCAAAGTATAAGATATGTGAGGAGAGTTGTAACTATTTAGCCTGGAGAATAGAAGCCTTGAGGGATCTTACCCTCAAGTACAGATGAATACCAGACAGAAAGGAGTAAAAAAAACTGAGACAGGCTCTGCTCAGTTGTGGTGAGGTTGTCATGACAAGAGGCAACAGGCCTCTTGAAACACAGTGAAACACAGGAGGTATATAATTTGTATATAAAAACATGTGACCTCAAAGCATGTGACAGCTCATCATTCAGTCATTGATCTGACAGCTGGATATTCTTCAGGATAGCTCTGTAGCATTACACCTCTTGGACTGTACATATCCCACAGAAAATGGGATGACTTACTGCGCTCTGCTGACAAAATCCCTTTTGGAACTTTAGCCTGTAATGAGCCTGTGCTTACACACATGAAGGGTTTGTTGTATCAGCTCCTTGGCAGAGTCTGTCCAGCGCTGGGAGAACCAGGCAGCCCATGATGGTGCCCCAGCAGCTTTGCAGCTTACAGTTTGTCCTTCTGCCCCTCTTGTCTGGCCTGTGTGCAGAGAAGCTCCAGGTGGCTGCAGCCTCAGGGAAGGATTGGCTGGATGCTGGTGATGCAGGAAAAGTAGGAAGCCAACATTTGCAAATAGTCACCACTTGTAAGTGGGTGGGCAGTACCTGCAGTTTGCCAGAGCTGTTGGTGTATCTGTTAGTGAAGTTGGCAGGCGCTTATCCCATGGCATAGGTGCCTCATGCTGGTTTATTGTGAGGGGTTAACGGTATTAGTGCATTTATAATGAGAGAATATGAAGGTTTGAAGGTAAAAAAAAACCAAATAGAACACCTTCACATTTCAATTCTTACTTTAAAATTACTCCTTAGCATTCTAGGAAGTTACTGAACTATGCAAAATCATCTAACATCTCTTACTAATTTCTCCTAAGAACAGCCTAAATATGGATTCTGTCTTTAGCAGAATAAGTAATAAGGTATTATTAGCTCAATATATATATATATATTTTTTTTTTTTTTTTTTGCTTAAGGAAGGAAAGGTAATTTGAAAAGCAGTTAGCAGCACTTACTTTAGATAATCCATAGCTGCTTCATCAATACTTATCACATGAAAGGTGAAGACGGGGTTCTGCTTAACACTTTCTGGAAGGTTATAATCAACACTTTGGAAAGTCAGATTGGCTCCCTGTTGGTAAAGCACATAACAATTTAAAAATAGGTCATGTAGTTCATAAACAGAGGGCAAGGGGAAAGAAAGAAAAGCAGCAAACTAAAAGCAAAGAATGCTAAGAATAAAAAAATGCAGTAGCTCTATTGTAATATCTGGGCAGGCTTGGTTTATAAAGTCCCCAAAACTCATGAATTTGGAAGGAGGAGACAGAGACACTGTTACTGTGCAAGGGTCTCAACCACTTGGACTTCATTAGAGATCTGCATATGAGATGTCAGCCCAGAAAGCACGATTGCAGATATGGAGATTCACAGACATAGCATCATTCCAAAGAGCTACTGAACTCAAAGCAGTACATTTTCTGGATGACTTTATGATGCATCTTTATTCAGAACACATTTCCATCTACAGGCTGCAAAAATACACATGACAATAAAATATGAAAATCTCAACAAGTAGCTTTTTCTTCCGTATTATAAATTCATCTATTTCATCTTCAAAATTCTTAGGTGGTTGTGTAAACAGTTAGGATAGGCATGTGATGAGACAAAACACTAAAAACTAATGTTGACTTCTTTTACTTTCTACATTTCTCACAAACACTTTTTCCTCTAATAATCAGATTTGCAGGAGCATGTGAAGAATTTGGTGGAAATAGTCTGTACTTGAAAGCAAGTATTTTTAAACCATGAACACTTTACCCAGTGCAGAAGTACAGCAGTACAGAAAGTTCAATATGATTTTTAATCAGTCATCAGATTAGTTGGTAGACAAAGCATAACATTGTTTCATACACTTGCTCTATACAGCTGGTCATTGACATTTCAAACTGTAAGTTAAGAACAATTAACCTGAAATTTCTTCATGTTTAAAAAATATTTAATCATTTCTTCGAGTTAAAAATGCCAGCAGACCTTGCAAAGATTATTTACTTTTAACAAGCACATTGGTCTACTTCCTCTTCAGGACTCTCCTTCCCGAGTGGGTCATTTCGTCCAAAAAAGGTCCACACTGTCAGCAGCCTTGTGCCCTCTAGGGGGAAAACTGCAAACTACAACTTAATCTGAAACCTAAATTGGGAACCTCTAAAACGTGAGACAACAAAATAATCCAGACTTCTAAAAATCTTTAATTCAAAAATGTCACTTAAGGGGAAGACTTTTGGTCTTCCTAGAAGGCTAGATCACAACTTACAATTCAAATATCCAGGTATTACCTCCAAAAAAAATAGTTTTACACTCAGCAGAAGAATACTTACAATGCAGAAGTCACTAAGACCATAAACTTTGCCCTTTCTTTGTCCACGTTGATATTGATAAACTCCCTTCCAAATGAAAGGCAAGGCATTTTTCCTGTGAAATAATTTAAAACTGGTACTAAAACAATTAAATTTATTTAAGCTTCTTAGATACAGTGAAATATGTTTTCTAAAACTCTTTTTAAAAAGTAATTCATCCTACCTGTTTTTTCCAAACTATCAAAATTCATACACAGTAAGGAATTTGTCAAATGCAAAAAAAAAAAAATCTAGTCAACTCCCTACAAGCATCATGACCATTTCTAAAAGGAAAATTGAAAAGCACCTTTATGGTTTTCATCTATATAAATTTAATTCAACCCAAACACAAGTAACATTTATTTTGGAATCAGAATGGTTTGAGTTGGAAGGGACCTTAAAGATCATCTAGTTCCAAAACCCCTGGCAGGGCCAGGACACCTTTCCCTAGACCACGCTGCTCAGAGCTTCAGCCAGTCTGGCCTTGAATGCTTGCAGGCATGGGGCATCTGCAGTTTCTCTGTGCAACCTGTTCCAGTGCCTCACCATCCTCAGAGCTAAGAATTTCTTCCTGTTATCTAATCTAAACCTGTCTTGCTTTAGTTTGAAGCCATTCCCCCTTGTCCTATTTCTACACACCCTTTTAAAAAGTCCCTCTCCAACTTTCCTGCAGCCTTCCTGTAGGCTGGAGGAGGGTCTCTCTGGAGCCTTTCCTTTTCCTGACTGGAAAATTCAACTCAATCTATCTTCATAAGAGAGGTGCTCCATCCCTCTGATTATCTTTGTGACCTTCCTGTAGATCAATCCAACAGGTCCCTCTCATGCTGGGACCCCAGAGGTGGACACAGCACTGCAGGTGGGGTCTGATGGGAGAGAAGCAGAGGGGCAGAATCCCCTCCTTCGCCCTGCTGGCCATGTTTCTTTGGGTGCAGCCCAGGACATGGTTGGTTTCCTGGGTGCAAGTGCACACTGCCAGATCATACTGAGCTTCACATCCACCAGCACACCCAAGCTCTTCTCCTCCAGGCTGCGCTCAGTATCCATTTTATTTCCAATGTTGCATGATGTACCATTTATTTTTTGAAAGAGCTCTTTGACTATCTTCTCTAAACTAACATAAAATTTAACTTGTGGATTCAGTCATGTATTTTATTCAACATTCCATTCTCCATAATGCTAAAAACACCTCTCGAGCCTTCATATTTTCGTACGCCAATATAATTTTCACTGATTAACTAAAGGATTACATACACCAGGACTACTGCATTCATTGAGGTATATGAAAGTACGTTGCTGAATACTCAGCTTTGTCTAACAAGTATACAGCTCACAGCTGCAGAAAAGCATCACTTTCAAAACTGAAAAATATGTTTATGCTACCACTACTCAAATCACAACCGTTTGAAAGATGCTCTAAAATTTAATACATAAGGAGGTATGGACAAGTTGCAAAACCATTACTAATTATAGTAGTTGCCACATCTAAGATAAGGCTAAAATAATTTTAATCAACTGAGATGCAGCAGCTAAAAGCACTATTTTACACAGCCCCTGTGGTAATTCTCCTGAATAGAGCTATGGGTATGATGGCAACATAACACTGCTTACAGATCTTAACATTGTACAATGGCACTGTAAAGGCACTATCCATTAGCCATGTCAAAATTTGTACGACACATGGATCCCCACTTTTTTTCTTCAACATGGTGAGCAGAAACATTCAGTGCAATTAATCAGTTCAAGACAGCAATCCCCATTCACAAATTCAGAGCATTGAAAAGCTTCACAAAATTTGTGATTACCTCGATATAATCCTACTATCAAAGCATTGCTTGTTGGAGAGCATGTTCTCAGTTAGTCCTGATTTGGTCCTTGTTCTGTGAAAATAATGCAGCATGTTAATGACACCTATATGCTCACAGATAAATGTTACATAAAACTCAACCACTTCCAAACAGCAAAAACCATGAAATACGGTATCCTTGGCAACTGGCTGAGGAGATGATACTTTGTAGCTGAATTAGAAAGCAACTCAGAGCTGTAAAGTGTTCTATTATGTAATATGAGAGTACATTCACAGAGAACATAGACATGAATGAGAAATTTTGTTTACATACACTTATATAAAGAATTAACCTTTACCACTCACCATACTTCTATGAACCAATGCATTCTCTTGCCAAAATACCCAGGTTGGGGCATTTTTACCCACCTAAATATTTTATATTGGCCCTATTACTAGTTCCAGAAATGGAGATTTGTCTATGTGATGGATATAAGAAATTGAGACTGGTTTTGTTGTCTTTTTTACTTTTGTTAAGAATACAAAGATGACACTTGATGAGAAGGACTTTAGAGTGGGATGTGAAAATGCACAAAGCAGAAATGTTCGCCTGAATGTCGAGAAAAATTAGCAGAACAAAACTCAGACCTGCAGATTCATTTAATTTTATGAATCACAGTGTAAGTGCCAAGAGGGTTAATTATTGCAGCAGAAATCAAAACATGAAAGAAAAGTATGATTGTGAAGATCTACATTAGCATTTACAGATGCATATTTATGCAATTTATGCACCTAAGGATAGGAATCTCTGAAAGGATACAAGGATTGCAAGCATACAACCACTTGGAAAATTTTGGCTGGCAAATCCTTGTGATGAACAATATCAAGGTAAGCTTAACAATGTTCTCCTAGGTTTTATAAATTCTATGAATCAATCATAATATGGAGAGAATTCACATAAAAAGGTCCCTATTATCTCACTAGGCAATAACAAGCCCTGGAAAGCTATAAAAAAGGCCTCATATGAAGCTTGTGGATCCAAGCCAAAAACAGAACATCTGGAAAGGCAAACAGAATTCACAGAGCTAAAAAAAAAAAAAAAAAAAACAGCAAAAATTTTATTTTTGCAAACTTACTTCGTTTCGTGGGGTGTCTTTTTTGTAAAATGCATTGGTGCTATCCCAACTCCCAGAAATCCTTGAGCTTCCTTGCAAGCATCAGAACATGTGGATTGCTCTGTATCACTTATAACAGCTCTGACCACAAAGAGCAGGGAGAAGCCCTCTGACTATTAGTGTGGCTGGATTTCAGGTCTTACATATTTTTATGCAGGAAAGAAAACCCAAGAATAATACAGTAATGCAATCTTGGAGTCATGCATTAGGCTTGCATAACTTTGTGGGCCTAATTTTTTGTTTGTTTTCACAAATTCTTAAGTCTATTTCTCAAAATCAAACATATGCAATAATATTCTGGCAGTGCATTGCTATGCAGTAATGTTATATGCAAATATGTATTACTTAAAGTACATTTTATATATCTTTATATAAAATAAATCTCAGTATTATGAAGGCTTGTGGGGTTTTTCATCATTTCTACTACTTCTATAAATATTCCATCAGTGATATTCTTTAACCATGGCTCCCTCCAATATCAGTGATATCAGTAACTAGCACTGACATCACCTCAGAATCATAGAATAGTCTAGGTTGGAAGGGACCTTAAAGATCATCCCATGCTGTGGGCAGGACACCTTTCACTAGACCCGGTTGCTCAGACCCCCATTCAATCTGTCATTCAAAACATTGTCACTTCCTCCCTCAAAGCACTAACTACACAGCCGAGAGGATCTCAAAAATCCCAACAAGCAAAAAAAAACAGATGAACTGGGTCTTGAACATTTTGATATTATCTGTATCAGTTCAACAAGTAAACAAAAGAAGAGACCTTTTAAAAATAAATGAGATGCTTGTTATGCTATTGAAATGGTTATCAGAAGGGAAAAAATAGTTTTGCATGGCTATTATAGTTTTCTAAACTTGCTCTCTCATCTATACAGATGCATCTTTGTACACATCAGTTACACTGATTAAACTGCAAGATTTGCTCTACTAAAAAAATATTCAAAACACTTTTGTAATTCCTTTAATATTTTTTTTTTCATGCAACAGTTTTGAACTAATCTTTTCCGGTTAACATCCTGATATCTGATACCAATTTGTTTAGAAGTACTGGCAGAGTTATATTTGGAACATAAACAGATTTTTTAAATTACAACTTCATCCTGATGCAGGTGCAGCAGTACTGAATATTGTTTTGACATTATCAACAGAAGGGTTCAGAGTAGGAGAAAGAATACATGGAAAAAATAAGGCAAAGCAGCAGAAGGAGGTTAAATACAGAATGCACCTCCATGATCCAAGATGCAAAAAGTTGTACATTTAATGCAATATCAGTAGTACTGAAACACTTCAACACTTCAGCATATTTTTAAAATGACCTCTGTAATAATCTTTAAAGGGATATGACACAGGCCAAGCACTTATCTGAAAACTGGAGTTTCTACCCTGTATAGTTCCATAATTTCAATCCTGCTAAATGAGGATTAAAATTGGAATTTAACATTGTGTTTCATGACAGTCTTGTTTCCCTCAGGCAACCTTCTTGTCACATCAGCTTTTAAATAGTGTAAAAGTGTTAATAGACTTTTAAACAATATAGGTCATTTAAACTGCCATTGTAACAGAAACAAAGGAAAACTAAAAGGGTGAAGTGCAAAAACATTTTAACCTCAAAATGTTAGGATTTGATAGGCTGGAACACCAGTGCAGATGACTCCAGAGATTGTAAAATATGCACAGAATACAAAATAATCTAGACATACCTACAGGTAATTTTTAGTAAGTGTAAAGTAACACAAAAGTGTATTAAACTAGCTTGCATCTTCTTATATTGTCATAACCAGACAGCTTGCATAGAGCCCTGAATTATTAAAGCATGCTTAAAATAGAGGGATCTTTCTGCACAGGAGCAATGCTTTCCTGAAGCTAAAGGGTAGTAATGAAGACAGATCTTACTGTACGACCTGGATCAACTCAATTTATTATTGTGCCTTTTTTTCCTACATGCCCAGCACTGGTATAATACTCCTTGATGCCTGAAAGGGACTGAGTCAGTATTAATAAAGGGTTAATAAATATTAATAAAACTAAGATTTTTAGGACATGTAATTTATAACATCAGGCACCCATATATTTTTTTGAGGTGCAAGAGGGTCGTTCTTGAGAGCTAGTGCTATTGTAAAGACCTTAAAATAGGTTCAAGTATAAAATCAAAAATTATTTCCGGGAAAAAATAACATACACATGGCACTTTAAAGTATTTTAAGTTGCATTAAAAAGATTTTTCCCTTAAAGGATTTTTTGCAAATAATACTACTACATAAGACTTTGTAAGACTTGGAACAAAATGACCAAAACACCTCTTAAGCAAGAAAAGCCAAAGACTAACAGATCTAAATTCTTCTGTAGTGAAAATTGAAATTTTACATTATAAATTCATTTACCTATATAATTGATCCACCATAACTTGTTCATATAACAGCAGGCACTTCAAATAATGTTACCCTTTAAGACAGGATTCAGAGGTCACAAATTTACCCATGCCACAATTAATATTTTTTTACATTTTTAATTACATTCTATTTGCATAAAAAAATAGATATATAATATTCTCTGCTACACACTCGATTTTTCTATGCATATTAGTTGTAATAAATATGAGAGTTCTAGTATTTAAGTTGACAGACAAAATCCTTATTTCTGTATTGTTTCCAATACATTCTGTAAGTACAATAGGGCCCGAGGAGATTCACATTATTCCAGGTTTTATGGGTGACACGGATTCCAACTAAGAGAATAAAATTTTACCTCCAGCAATATTAAGTCAAAAACATTTTTTTAAGACAGTCTCAGTTGCAAGATTTTTCTTTCCTGCGTGCCACAATAATTTTCTGCTGAGGTCAATCTGAAAAACCTTTCAGGAAATATCATCCTAAAGGGGATTTAACATGATCTTATTATTATTTTTATTAGAGTAACACTAAACCATAACCTTGTGCCTTTCACTGTAAAGTGCACAGGCATTGATATAACGTGTTACACAGAGAGAAACCAAAGCACAAGAGGATGGCCAAGGATAGTATGGAGGCCCCCAGCAATAACCATGCCTGAGTACCTCTCTTTATCTTCCACATTTCTGAATTTTTTACTGTATTTAAATTTGCCTTTTATTCCAAAAAAACTAATTTTATATGTAAGAAAATAGAGATTATTGTTAATGAGGGGGTTTATGCAACCTTATATTTTTTTAGATACTCTGAAACTAAAGAATTAAGATATATTTCTCATTGGTCTTATGGGCAAAGCGAATTCTAGAGAGATCTAGCCTTTGTGTGGATGAAGAATTGAAAAGTTCCCAGGTACTTGTAAAAGATAATTCCTAATTCCACAGAGATGTTATGGGTAGAATTCACAATCTTCAAATAAATACGGACTAGCACTAGTCAAAAAAAAAAAAAAGCCAAATCGAAAAAACCCAAATAACTAATGCAACATCAGACTAGCTGTTGGTTATTCCAAACTGATTTTAAGCCTTAGAAGATTTCAGAATAATAAGAGATAGGGGGCTTTCTACTTTGCTTTCATGTTTCATTTTTGCACCTATCAGAACTACAGGGTGCTTTATTCTGAGTTATTGATTCTTTACCCATTAACTGTTGTAACAGATGTATTAAAAAGAATGATGTAAAGGAGGATACAGTGATAGTATAGAGGAGTATTTGTTATAATATATTCCACGGATCTTGGCTTATAGATCCAAACCTGTTAGCATGCTGAAAAGAATCTGATTTTTTTTAAAAAAAAACAAACAAATAAAATCTTACACATTAAATTTCAGTTGAATATTAGGGCAATGAATTTCATCTTTCATGAAGTATCTTCCATTCTGCTCTTAGACAAAAGCTCTATTCTGAAATTACAAAAATGCCGAGAGCAGAGGCAAACATTGAACTTGTAGAACCCTTCACTGGTAAAAAAGTAGTAACTGTTGTTCCCTAAGTATGAGCATTCAGAGAAAACTAACCTTCTTCAGAGGTTATATATGACACCTACTGGCAATGGACTGTGAATCACAAAATCACAAAACAAACTGAACTGGAAGGGACCTAAAAAGAACATTAAGTCCAACTCCTGGCACCGCACAGGACCATCCCTGAGTCACACCATGTGCCCAAGAGCATTGTCCAAACACCTCTTGAATTGTCAGGTTTGGTGCTGTGACCCTGGGGAGCCTGTTCCAGTGCCCAACCACCCTCTGGGTGAAGAACCTTTTCTTGATTTCCAGCCTAAACTGCCCCTGACACAACTTCAGGCCATTCCCTTGGGTCCTGTAACTGGTCACGAGAGTGAAGAGATTGGTACCTGCTGCNCCCCAGTGCAGAGCAGAGCGGGACAATCCCCTCCCTTGCCCGGCTGGTGATGCTGGGCCTGATGCCCCCCAGGCCAGGGCTGGCCCTGCTGGCTGTCAGGGCACTGCTGACTCATGTTCAACTTGCCACTGACCAGGACCCTCAGGTCCCTTTCCATGGCACTGCTCTCCAGCATCTCATTCCCCAGTCTGTCCCTACATGCAGGGTTGTCCCATCCCAGATGCAGCTTCCAGCACTTTTCTGTCTTGAACTTCATGTGTTTGGTGATTGCCCAGCCCTCTGATTTGTCAAGGTCTCTCTGCAGAGACTTCCTGCCTTCAAAGGAGTCAGCGGCCCCTCCCAGTTTTGTATCATGTGCAAACTTGCTCGGTATCCCTTCCAGTCCTGTGTCCAATTATTCATGAACATATTGAAGAGCACAGGGCCTAAGATGGAGCCCTGCAGAACCCGACTAGTAAACTTTCATCCCAAATCACAGAAAAATCAAGAGAAGTTCTGCTTTACCATTTTGCTTTTTGGTAATGATTACAGTAAAAGGAAATGTTAACACTGTGTATGCTTATGCAAAATTTTCAAGTACCTTAAAATGAAATGCCAACAGTTGAGGCAACATGTACAAAATGGAATTAATACACATGCAGTTACTACTGCCATTTTTTTCCCAGTATTCTACTACTATCAGAAGTGGGACCTAGGAGAGCCAGAAATGGTCCTCAAAAGAGAGAGTCAGCCTGTGCTGACCATGAGTGCTAATAAATAACAAAAGGGCTTCTGAGGGTCCCAGTAACACCTTGCTCAGACATATGCTTGCTTTATTTTAAAGCATGGCAGCTACAGAATATCTTCTGTTTTGTGGTTCTGCACTGCTCCCTTTCTCAGGGCTTTCACTGTACTTGCTTTAGCATTAAGTAGTTATTCTAGGGATACTTCAAGACTTTTTTCCATTATCTTTAGCCGATGGTATGGATTTTTAAATTTATTCTAAAAATAAAAGCTTAAGTACTTTCTCAAAAGATTTTCTTATCATGAAAATTAACAATGACCTCAGTAGAGCAACATCTGCATTCACTTCAACAAGACTAGAAATCAAATAAATGCTTGCAATGATGCAAAATTCAGTGCATATTGACAAGCAAATAAAATGAATTAAAATTGCTATTTACTTTCAAAAATCATAAAATTTCTCATGGCTTAATATTCCACGAGAAAATTAGAATGCATAATCCTTTTCAACAATACCTTCAAAAACCAGTTATAAAAGCCATCACTCTGCATATGCAAATATTGAAACATACAATATCAAATCAAGGTTCCTCATGACTGTAAATGATCTGAAATTCTAGGCCTGGACTCAGATGGGAAAGACTCCTGTTGTTCAGTCCTAAAAAGAGTAAAATTCATGTCAGTGTAAGAAATTAAAGCGTATTGGGTACATCCACGTAAGGAAAGTTTTAATTCCCCTCTCTGCATGCTAGTGAGTCCATGCTAGTTTCCAGACTTCAGGGCTCCCTCCTTGCCTCAGAAAGGATCAGACAAAAGATCAGAGCAAAAGTGCTTGAAAGGAGAGGCTAAAGGAGCTTGGGTTTGTTTAGTTTGCAGAACCAGCAGCTATGAGGCATTCTGAAGAGAAGTTACAAAGAAAAGAGAACCAAACTTTTTTGGACAGAAGCCAACAGTATAATCGGAGGTAAAGGTTACACACTGAGCCTTGGGAGGATTGGTGTGGACAATAGGAAGAACTTCACACAGAGAACAGCATGGCACACAAAGATGTTGCTTAGAGACACTGTAGAAGCTCCATCCCTAGAGCTTGAAGATACAGCCAAAGTTGTTGCTTATTCAATCTAATACTAGATGATGGAATTATAGAATGCATGGACCACTGAATACAGGCTCAGCTAAAAGCTACAGATCAGAGGAAATCATAGAATATCCTGAGCTGGAAGAGACCCACAGGGGTCATCAAAGTCCAACTTCTGACACAGAAGTAACATTGTGTTTAGGTTCACTCAACTACCTCAGTTATTCTTAGTTGTATGAATTTATCTGTATACATTGCTCATAATTCGTGTTCTCATTTATATGGATTACTGCATAAAACACAAGCACTGCAGATAAGATTTAAAAAGTGCTTACTGGATTGCTCAGTTCAGTTCTCATTGAAATAAATGTTTAAACTTACATGATTTCAATGGGTGCAATTACATACTAGACCCAAAGGCATAACATCTGTTGAAACATCTGGGAAGCCATTCTCCAACATCTAGGTGGTTAGCAGCATAACACCAGTCAAAATACTTACAGCTTCTGATTTCCTTATGCTCTGCTGTGTATTTTAAGGCTTATTTGTATAGCACTGGTGCAGGAGAGCTTTCTTATCAAAAGTTACAAAATCATCCTGTCTATCTTCAAGCTGTGTACACTACACAAAAATACATTCTTTTTATAACTCAAATTAATGAATTGTAATAAAAACAAACTTAAAAAAAACCACACATTTTCCTCAAAACTTTATTTAAAAGTACTATGTTATACTTTACTTTTTAAAGTGTCTACTTTTTACACTTCATGCTAATTAAAAGAGAACTTTTTTTAAGCCTAGCTTTCTACAGAAACTGAACTTAAAAGGCAAGAGAGCAAGATTTGCATCTTTTGAATACTTACCAGTTTTCATTCATACTGAAATAAATAATAAATTTTAAAATCTCAAAAAATACTGTGTTTCTACAAGCTTTGTGAAAAAAACAGAAGCAAGTCAGAGAAAGCAGACTTTAGTATCTCTGAGGAGAAGACAGAACTCATCCTTTTTCTGTTCTGCTCAGGAACAGTCAAGTGGAAGCAGAGGATTTGCTGTTAGGTATAAAGCTCAAAGCTCACTGTAGAGATACTGCTGTGTGACCAGAGAAGTTAAATACAGCCTAGATAGGGAAAAGCCAAAGCATGCTGCTGGTTCTTAACAGACTTGTAAACCAGTCTCAGGGTATTATGGAAATCTTTCCAATATGGACAATATGAAAAGAAATGGATACAGGAAGTTTTTACAGGAAAGAAATCAAAAGTAGGTTTTGTTAGCAATCTCCTCCATAAGCATCTTCTTTCCAGAAAAGATAAGTTGTTACAAGTTCCACTAATCAAGCAAAACAAGTGCATTGAGATCTTTTGATTTATTCATCTAATCAGGTAGTGATAATATCTAACACAAAAAAATGTTCTGATAGACATTATATTAAAATCTGTGAGAAGAATTAACACACATGCTTCCAGTGCTTAGCAAGTATCTTTCTGGAAGCCAAAATCACCAGGAAAAAAAAGCCAGTCATGCTTTTTCTCTCCCAGCATACATTTGGCATCTATTTCTTCATTTTCAGATTAACTTCGTTGCTCCTGTAAATACCCTTTTGATGGGCTTGCAGTAGTGCATATAACGGAGTCACCCATTGAAAAACAGATTACATGAATGTCAGACCAGTACATTAGAGTGGAATCATTAGAAAAGAAAAAAAACCCAACCAAACTATATCTCCAAAACAGAAAATCTTACCTGCCAAACATAAAACTAAACCACAAAATACTTCAATTTTTTTTCATTCACCTCTTATTCACACAGAATGTTTATTAATAGTTTTTTTCAGGTTCTCCTTTATCTGATCACTAGAAGCACAGCTATGAAGAGAAAACCCTTTTAAAGCTATCTGCAATATGTGAAAAGAATCTTTCTTTTGAAAAAACTTCCCTTTTCATTCTACTGAATGTTAAGAAAGTAAATTCAGTAAACTCATTGTTATTCACCACAAACCTTTTCTCTGAAAAGCAATGAGCACAGTATGTTCCATCAACATTTGCATACTTAACCTTCCATTAAGATTCTTAAATGGTCATCTACCCTCAGCAGAATCTAGCATTCAGCCAGTCCTCTCTGCTGCTGCTTACTTAGATTTCCTGCTTCCTTACACCTACAATGATGCATCTTTCCCTGTTCAACCACTCTCCTCCCCTATCTCTTCCATGCAAGATGAAAGTTGAGTTTGTTTTCCAGTTTTTCTCCACTGATCTTCCCTTCTTTGCACCTTAATTTAAAAACACAAAAGAAACCTGCCAGAATTAGTACACCTTGGAGTCCAACTGTACTGAATCTTATAAAACATCAAAGCAAAAAGTAAGATATCTTTCATTATTTTAACCCCATATTCCTTTGCATTTTCAGCATTAATAGTTCTCTAAGGAACAGATTAAATATTTAATTTCTCCTTTTTTAAGTCCTACATACAGTCCCAATTTACAGAATAGTAATTGAAATACTCCTATATTTAAAAAATAAAAAAGCTTGAATGATTTCTGGTTTTGGAAATAACACTTTACCAAGATCTTCCTGCTGTCTCTCCTCTTCTTATAGGCTTTAAGTTCTTCCTTATCAATCATGCTAATCTTCAGGCTCAGGCTAGAGGTGCACTAGGAAGGCCAGTCTTACTTTCCCTACTTACCAGAGAACACAACCATACATAAATTCTCATAGCATTTCAATTTCTCACTCTGCAACAACTGAAACAACCTTCCTACAGTTTATTTCCTTCTCAACATTAGATGCTTAAATTACGTTTTTTATTTCTTTACAATAAGAACATGAAATTAATAACAAACATGTGCAAACCTTTCCAAGCAGTGTAATTAAATGGTGATGGACATTTGCTATTTAAAAATGCAATTTTTACTTTGCCAGCGACCTTTATTGAAATGGACACTGGAGGTGGTCTTTTTTCTTGTCTGCAATTGTCTGAGGATGCTGCTTATAGTCTTCTTTTGTACCTGCTTCATACTAACCATGCTTCAGTTTGGATCTGTCTGTGGGGGATGGCAGATTTTCTGGTCTTGTCTTCTGCTCCAAAACAGAATGTTAAAGCAATGAGTAATCAATATAAAAGTCTCTGGCTGGTCTATTGAATGAGAACAGCACTTTTTTAGTTCCTATATAGTATAATGTCTGAACCTTCTTGACATGATGTTTCCAATTAAGAAAAAATGCAAACAGGACTGCATATTCAGGCTTAATTTTCATTGAGTTCTTCAAATTCAACAGTTTTTAAATCTAAAAAATACACACTCAAATGGTTTTACATCACTTTTAAAGAAAGAAGTCAGATTCAGTGTTTCTGCCTTAACATCACTAAAATGGAAATTCTGACATTTGATTTTTGGATGGCTGAAAATAAATGGATGGATGTTTTTTGGTCAGAAGTTCTAATACTCTTGTCTTGTATGAGATGAGAACTGGGACACTAGAACAACATCAGTTGCACAGGTAAGTACCTTTCTAACCTTACACCCATTTCAGGGCTCTGCACAACAGAGGCTGGGATCAGTGGAAAGGGCAGCAATGATAGAAGTCCCAAGATTTAATTCTCTTCTGTCGCCCTGAGTAACACCTTCAATATTTAAGTTATATTCTTTTAGTGCTAACAAAAGTAAGGTGGCCTTCTCTAGTCAACACTTTAAACTCATCTTGCAACAACAGTGTTACAGTCCTGCTCTAGAAAACCATTTCTCAAAACCTAAAAAGATTTATGTTTTTGAAGAGCCAACTTTCTCCGTCAAAAGAGGATTCACATCCCTTCCATGGTTAATTCCTGAATTATAAGAGTATATTTAAATCTTTCTTCCAAAAGTGACCTATTTTATGAAGATTTACTTACACAGTTACTGAAGAAGATGGAATCTTTCTGGCTCAAGGAAAGCTTGATCAGAGCCCCAGAAGCAAGAAATGTAGAAATAAAGGCCACTCAGAGGAATTAAAATATTTTAAAACCGCTTGAAAATCTTCTCCACATTAAAAAAANAGGAGAGCAAGTCAAGCAAAAAAAGGGAGAAAGGGAGAGAGGAAGAAGAGGAAGAGGGAGAAAGAGACAGAGAGAGAGGGTAAGTAAATAGAAGATACATTCCAATGCACTGAACACTCAGTATTTAAGACATAATGAAGGCAGAAAGGAAGCAACAGAAGATAAAGAAAGCAGAAAAGGGAGAAATACCCTGAGAAACAAAGCCACACCAACCTTCCATTAGCACTCCTGCAGCTTGACAGAGTTATACATACCAACTTTGTTTAAAAAAAAAGGTAAAGCAAGCAGTGTAATCAGAAGCATCCAGACCCAAAAAGGCCATAACAACTGAGGCATGTTTGCACTGCACATTTACAAGGCAGTAGAAAGGAAAACAACTTATCTGTAGTTATATGTTTACAGTTACATCTTGAGACATGTATAAATACCTATGTTGGGCATGCATTCCAAAAACTAGCACATTCTTAGTGCATTATCTTAAAAACACCAAAAAACACTTACCATTTCAGTTTTGAAATTCTGAATTTCAAAGTTTTTGAATTTACCATTCAGTAAATGAAATTGTTTTTCAAGTAGAGAAACCATTTGGTTATACAGAGAAACATACAAAATAGTGATCTTGGCAGATTCTCCTTATACTCCAGTCATTCTGGAGTTCTGCCCTTCAAGTTACTGTATTATTTGTTTCAAGGAACACAGGTTATGTACAAATTAATTTAAAACTGGTTTTCCTTCTAGTTAAAATCCTGTTGTTTTGGTTTTTTTAAACACTTATTTGAATATTTCTTAGGTTTACATAAGTTAAATATTTTTGAAGTAATGAACTTTTAATCAGTGTATTTTTAATAGTTTTTCCAATAAGCCAGTTCCTATCACATAAAAAAATTTAAAACGTACTACATTTTCAGACCATAGACCGTAGTACTAAACTGATAAGATGTTTTGTCAGTCTGCATTTTTTCAACTTCTTTACCTCTTTTTTGTTGTGACACCATTTTTTAGACATCAATTTAAAGGAAAACAGGAAATAAGATGAATCATGATCAAATAAAAAATTGTCACATTTGTTTTGTTCATACTTAATTCAGATATAAAATTTCAAAAGAACTATTTTCCTGCATTCAGGGAAGTATAATAACTGAGTAATTAAATTTACTCTTAAAACTTTAATGGTGGATATTGATTCTGAACAAGGTTGCACTGTACTGCAAACCAGAATATTAGCATCTGAGCTACTGATTTCCCTTGAAAAGCACCTAAGACTAGTGGTGATTAAGTTTCTTAGTCATCTAGGGGAGAAAAAAGCTAACATGATGAGCACATTTTAACAATAAAAAGACCACCAACAAATTAGGCATCATTTCAAAGCTTATGTCACAGTTCTGTTTTAAAGACAACAGCCCTAAGAAAACATCCACGAGATGGCTGCAAGTAACTCCAAAAGTTTTCTTTTCACCAGAAGTAACTATTGTTCCACAGAAATAATACTTATTGTTTGTAAACGCAGATTTTGTCTTCAATCATACACTTGCTACTACTAATGTTTGTTATTACTACTATTAATATATCTCTTAAAAATAAATACAACAAAAGCGTAAGTGCATCAATCAACAAAGAGCTAAGTTATGTAATAAAATCATTTTTTCTAAATATTCTAAAGAATCTCAGTAAAAGGACTTTGCTAAAAATATTTTGGACCAACAGCACTTGGAGATATGAGCTTAACCAAAAGAAAAATAAACTTACATAGAAAAATATATGTATGCTTTTCTAAATTACTGCTAAAGGGATATATTATAAAGATATTTGTAGGTACAGACTGACATGCTGATGCTGTGCATATGGAGCTTGTAATGACGTTCTCCACTCTGAAGATGAACCTAGCTGGTGCCTCCAAGAACTTCCAGTGTATGGTATGTAAGAGTCCCCATCCTAAAATCACCAGAAAGAAAAGGACAAGAAATCATAATTGTTTTATATTCAGCGTGATACTTCTATAAATCCCTGAAAAATGTGAATTCTAAAAATTTTAGTTTTTGAGAAAATATTAGTTTACAATTATCTCTTCATCAGAATCTCCCAGCCTCCCTAGATCTAGGCATGGCACCCTACAGGGAGTTAAAACAATTTTAACAGCAATACATTCCCTTATTTTTTAACTACAATAAGAGCACTGCCTATTAGTTATTATTAGGTCCTTCACAAAAATTTCCCTGCAACTGGATGTGGCCTACTCAGAAAATCTCTACTAGCCCCTCTTGCTGCAGCTCAGCAGGTGGCCACTGAGCTTCTCTTCCCCAGTAGCAGAGTACCCTGGCAGCCAAAAGTGACCCTTCTTTACTCCCACACTGGCTTCTCTTCACTCCCCAGCAGGAGCTACTGCAGCAGGATCATAAATCAGGGATACCTTACTCTTGTCTTCCACAGCACATCCGTGGCAACATTCCTCTATAATCAGTCAACAGCGAGGCAACAGGGATGCAATTGCTACTTGGGATGCAAATCTTCTGAACTTTCCATATGAGATTAACACTCCATATGAGATTAACACTTGTTGTAGAAGACAACCATATCTCAGTATTTTGTTCTGCTTAAAAAATGAAAACATTCATTAAAGCATCTCTGTGCCTTCTGCCTTTACTCCAGGTATATTGCAGAGCACCATGAATACATATTTTTTATATTTTACCATCAATATTTCCAAGCAACTCTATTATAACTTCTTGAAATAAGATTTTATTACCAAATTCTTTTACAATCTTTTTTTACTAGATAATGACAGACAGTACACAGAAATTGGAATTTTTTTTTTCCTTTGGTTGGAAGAATCAAAGGTCATAGTCACACTTATAAGTACATACATTGCCTTTAAGGCATTTCAGTAAACAAAACTGGCTAAACTATGAATCACGGTGCTTGGAAGAATAGGTATTCCTTATGTGCCAAAGTCACTATAAGATTTTAAATTTTAAAAGCACAAACAAAATTTCCCATTGCTTGTAAAAACCCTTCATAATAATTTCTCTGTATTTTTTACTGTAATACTTGCAGAAGAGGTCAATAGTTAAAATATCATTTTCTCCTTTTGCAGACACATAAAAATATTTAAGAAAAGCAATGTATAAATATGTAAGCTCTGAGTGAAACCCTCTGAAGAGGATGGAGCCGGGTTCTTCTTGGTGGTGCCCACCAATGGGACAAGAGACAATGGACAGAAACTGATGCACAGGAAGTTCCACCCAAAAAATCTTCTTCACCACAGGTGACTGAGCACTGGAATAGGTTGCTCAGAGAGGTTGTGGAAATACACAAGAACCATCTGAATACAATCCTGAGAAAGGTGCTCTGGGATGACCCTGTTGAGCAGGGAGGATGGACTAGATGGACAAGTGGGTTAGACCTAATGTGGTCTCTTCTCTTTACTCATTCTGTAATTACTGTAATTACTGACCTCCACTCAGCCAATCATAAATCAACTTAATTTCAAAGTAAATAATGCATCAAATATTCTACTCCAAATATAAATCACAGAAAACAAACCTATGATGATAAATTTCATGGAACACTAAGTTGCACGCCACTATAAATGCAAGTGTATTTTGTTAATAATACACACAATTAAACAAACTGATCAGAAACAGACTTACTCTGGTGGGCGAGAACTGTGTGTAGCCTGTCTATGTGGTCTCCAGCCCTAAAAGAATGACACGTTATTACATACAGTGGGGATCTAGATTAAAATACATAATTCTCCCTTTCAACTTCCCCTGAAATATCTAAAATTAGAGGCTCAAAGTATCTGTCCAACACGCTTGACTAACACAATACTAACAAGGGGAAAAAACAAAAAACTTCTCATTGAAAGCTAATTCTTACACATCATGAGACTAAAAGACTGAATATTCATAATGACAGAAAGATTTCCAGCCATTAAGAATCTAGACAGCATCCACATCAGCTATTAATAATGCATTAAAAATAATCCATGTTCCTGAGGCTTTGTACCGTCACTGCTCACAAGGCTTTAGGTCACCTTGTCCTTGTTGGTTGGGAACCAAGCCTGAAACCAGAACCACAAGACTGACAGCCAGCTGGCTTGCAAGAAGCTAGCTCAGACCCCAAAGAACCCCTGACATTTGGTGTAACTGTTTCATCCCAGCTTTACTATAGCAGTCGTGATGAAGATTAGACAGTTTACTCTATTTATTTTGCAAGGCTGCATACCACACAGATGTC
The DNA here is from genome assembly GCA_013400175.1 of Phainopepla nitens. Lineage (NCBI taxonomy): Eukaryota > Metazoa > Chordata > Aves > Passeriformes > Bombycillidae > Phainopepla > Phainopepla nitens. The sequence goes on along the minus strand of VXBQ01014373.1, from coordinate 253,573 downwards.
CAAACTCAACTGAGCAAGAACAGAGCAAGAAAAAAACCTCGAGCCCAAGCATCACCTATGTCCTATGGCTTTTGAAAACAGCTAGCAGCAAATCCATAGGGAAGGCTGCTTGGGGCAAGCACAAAGTAACAATTCACCTACCTGGCCTCCCAATCTGAAAAGAAAAAAAAAATGGTTCGAAAACGTCCAGAACCAGAGCTAGCACTTTTGTTTTCAGACTTTTCAGGTCATAAATCTCAGCATCACAGCCTAAACTGAGCAGAATCCTACTTGCAGCAGTGCCCGAACATTCTTCATGATCTGAGAGCAAACACAAAAATGTAACTCCTTTGTTGCCATAGAGCCCTGTAGCTGCTCCCGAACAGAAGCTCGGCAAGACTACCCTCTAGTGACTCCAGAACGAGTTCGGGTACCCAGGTTTGAGAGCTCTCCTCGCTTAACGAACGCCGCCACCGTGTGGTCACCTCCGTGAGACCGCCAAGGCATCAAAAACAAGGCATTCCATCGCACATTTACCTTTTTCTGTACCACTTCAACTGTGGTGAGGTAAAGAACACAGCTAATTCTAGATGTTAAAGCCTCACGATCATTCTTTTTCTAGAAGTCAACAAATGAGGAAGAAAGCAAACAAAAAACATTGTGAACACCGGGGTGAAGCATATGATTTCAGCCTAATTTTAATATAAGATTTATTTTTGCAAACTACCAAAAATCATGTGGACTAGAGAGTCTAAATTTGGAAACTTATTTGCAAAAGAAAGAAAAAAAAAAAAGGATGAAGGATTGGAGGAAAAAAAATGACATTTCTTTTCTTTTACAACACACACTAAACGCCCCAAATGTTCTTGTTGTCCACAGGTATTTAATTTCCAAAAACCCGATTAAAACATTAACAGTAACATTATAACATCGATGTGTTATCATTTCCAAAAGGTCTTTTTTCATTCCAAATCAAACTGAAAAGAAGACCAGCAACTTGGCAGTCAAACTCCAAGAATTCCTAATGGGGTCATACAAAAAATGAGGAAGTAAAATGGGTGCTTGGAGGCTGAGGGAGGATTAGCAATTAACTTTAGGTCATGGACATAAAGTACACAATATCTGTGAGAAAAATCAACTGTTACTAAAAATATTAATATTTACCTTAGCAGTAAAGAAAATAATGGCCCTCAGAATCCAAGGTCATATTCATAGCAACTACCAAAAGCTAGCCCTAAAGTTTCTACTACAGTGAACCTGTGAGGGTTGCACACCTACCCTATCTCAAAGCGTAACTATTAGGAATACCTGGAAAATGCAACTTCCCTTCGTACTGAACACACAGCTCTGAGATTCATTTTTCATGTTGACCTAAAATCATGCCTTTTCAAATTATATTTTGGGGGCTGCTTTACTTTACTTCTGTCTTGCAAAATAAAAACATAGGCACACCTGTTGCCAGTTTCACCAACCAACAGCCTGAGACAGCACACAGTATATGTTCGAGCCTCTGTTGCTCTTAACTGCAAGTACTAGTTCATTCTTAAATTCCCCACATTCCATTTAAGTATTCAGAGCAACCATTATTCTAGGATAGCTGTTTATATTGGAATTGCTTGCCTTCATTTGAGAAGCTGTCATACTAAACTATCCCCTTCTGACAAAAATTACTTCTTTATAAGGTGTCTTCTCTATAGAATGAATTTTAACCTCAAACTAAGAACCTTCTGAAGTATGATTAAGATATTTTTTAAATGTTGAAGTAAGGAAGAAGAACAATCACAAGCCTTCCATTGACTACCTGACATTTCTTCCCCCTCAATGACAACTGAGCCTTCCTTCAAGGCAATGCAGCAACTCCTTTAACTTCCAAATCCATGCAAACTCAATGACAGCTTTCAGAAAAAAAATGAAAACCAGAAAATACTATTGAGAATAATATGCATTTTTTACCTATGTATTTCTGGGAAAAAAATGTTACTGCATTAGAAAGAATTTTGGTATTGTCTTCAGCAAGCTATGAAATGCTGTTGATTTCTCTTTTTCACTGCCTCTTAATTTCAGTCTTTTATTACTAATGCTTCACCACGTTCCTATTCAAATCTATGTTTTTGCCTCAAGCGTAACTCCCTCTTTTCCTTACACTTATCGATACCTTCTCATTCCAGTATTACTAATTTGTTACCCCTTGGCAACATCAAAACTTTTGTACTCTCCACTTAAAACTGCTGCCTGGCTCTCCATCGCTCAATGCCCTGCGAACATTTCAGGAATTTGGAAACTTATTTGCAAAAGAAAGAAAGGCTCCAAGAGCTACATTTCACCAACCATTCCTGCTCTGCTGCCTTCCCCTTCACGCAGCCAGCTCTGAACCAAAAGCCCACCGTGTAGCTGCCATCAGTCAGACAGGCCATTTTCCAACGGAAGGCTGACGGCTCTGCGCAGTTCCCGCTCCCAAGCACGCTGTCCTTTCCCGAGCCAGGGGCAGGGCTGCAAGGCCGGCTCGGAGGCGGGCACACGGCGCCGGGCATCGGCACAGCTCTCCCGGCGAGCCCCCTCCCCAGGGCCAGCCCTTTCCCCAGGGCACGGAGAGCGACCGCTCGCGGCCAGGAGGCTCCCCTGAGACGGAGCATCCTCCCACCTCAGGGCGCAGAGGGGAGACAGCCTTGTTGTACTTAACGGCTCACATACTGAGATGACTTTATCAAGCAGCAATGCTGTAAAAGGCGGAATAAACATCATGAGCTCAGCGGCTGCACGGAAATGATGCATTTTCCCAAGAGAGGCGCGGGACCCGGCGGGCAGGGCTGTGTCTCACCGGAGCGGTCCCGGGGTGCACGGCTGGCGGCCCGGGCCCGTCCTCGCACCAGAGATGCGCAAGGTGAGCCTCGGCGGAGCGGGGAAGTACAATTCCCGATGGCTCCTGAGGAAATACCCAGCCTGAGTCCCGCCTTGGGGCGGGGGCTGCCCGTCCTGCAGCCCCGCAGCCCCGCCAGGACAGGCTGGCGCTCACACATCACACGCGTTCTGCCCCCGGCACCGGAGACCTCGCAACTGCGGCGAGAGAGCGCGCGGTGCGTGGCTGTAGCCTGGTCAGAAATACAGCGATCACTCCGGGCCTGGCGGACAAGGGCGTCAAGTGTCAGCAGCAAACGCAGACTTGCGGAGGTGAAAGGCACACAACAGCCATGATTCAAACCCTGTCCCTTGTTTGGCAAAGGACACCGGCACCAGTGCCTAGTAGGAGCAGGACTGACCTGCGCCCTGCAGACAACTCGGCAGCGCAGCACACCTGGCTCCCACTCCATCCCTCAGATCAATGGCTTTGGCATTAGTTCACTTTAATTTATTAGGTATTTCAAAGAAAAGTCTCAATGAAACTGATTTTTTTTCCAAACAGTTTCAGTTGTCCTGAATGACCAGAGCAAAGCAACACCAGTTATTTTTAAAAATCAAATTGTATCCAAGTACCAGTTCTGATTAACCCATTCTGTTATGGGGAAAAAATCTGCCACCTCTTGAGAAACCCTGGCTCTGTAGTCAATCAGTTTTCCAAAGTTAGGCAAAATCTCACTTAGTGCAAAACTAACACACTGATGCTAAGGATGTATTTCTGGATGCTGCTACTTCCAAGCCTGTGTGATCCAGTTTTAGTACTAAACACATACCACGTTTCTACACCAGAATGAACAATTTATTCCATTTCAGTGACACAATAATAAATTTAGTCCCTTTAAGTACAGTACGTTTCCTCCCTAAAAACAGATTCACGTGCTAAGAATAAGGATGCCAGAAGAGTTGAGGCATCATAACTGGCCTACTTAAAAGCTGTGCAGTTATAAAACAGAAAATGTAACAGCGAGGTACTGTCAGACCTACCTCTAAGGCGATTCCTATCATTAAAGGCTGGCAGTACCATAGGTGTGTGCATTAAGTGAACAAAAAAATTAGTAAATCATGAAAGTGTGGACAAAAATTATTCTGGCAAAGGAAAAGAAATGCTTTTTCTAATACTGACCTAAAAGGGCCACTATCAAGTTGGCATAATGCACTGAAAAAAGATCCCATGCCCCACAGCTCTTGAATGGTACATAGCAACACATCTGTTACTTCTGATATTAAAAAAAAGGGTATTAAAATGAATCAAAAGGTCAGAATCTATAGTAGTAAAATGAATGTGAAACAGAGACACAGTACTAATGGATATCAATCAGTTATTAGGCAGCTGCTGAGTTTAACTAGTGACAAGTGGGGAAGAAATTAAGTGATCCAGAGTAATACATTAGGGATTAAGTTGACATACAAAACTAAACATCATTACTCAGGAGACTGCAAATTCAGACATCACTATTTTCATATAGCGTCCATGGCTAAATTTCTCTCTCCAAATAAAGAAACTTAACTATGAATGAGTACCAAAGACTTAACCCAAACTGCTCTTCCCACTCCCACAGAAAATTTTTCCACAAAGAGCTTAATTCATCACTGCATGCTCTTTTAATGAATTCAAGTGGCATAATGCTTTCTAGTTACAAAACATTTGTAAATATCTATTCTTTATAGTCTCAATTAGAAGATATTCTAATATTTTAGTGAAGCATCAGATATAATTACAGTGCATTATATACAGAGTACGGAAATACTTTTATACGGAAAAAATAAATAGAAAAAATATGTAAACATCCTGAGTAAAATTCTGCTGCCACTGAAGTCAGTTACAGAATTGTCATAGATACGAGCAAAGGCAGTATTTCACCCCTCTTTTTAAAGCATATAGCAGTGCACATAACTTCATTTCAGTTTAAAGTGCATACAACATGATAAGAAGAATTCATAAGCTTCTGGAAGTTTTACATATGCAGATTCCGTTCATATCTATTGCGTCTTCTCAGTCCCATCTCTTCTGATTCAATGGCATCTTTGCTTATCATTTCTTCATCTTCTACAACATCTGGCTCCAACTGATGTATTTCACATTCCCCATGTAATTCATGCTCTTCTATTTTGTAATCATTATCAATATCCTCAAGCAAATCTTCATTACAGTCATCTTCCCTGTTGTCCATTTCTTTCTCTTGAGAATGTTCAGCAAATGACTGAATGAGATCTTCAAGTTTCTCATTACAAATGTGTCCAAGATCTTAAAATTACCCAAAAAATAATCAAAATTAAAGTTTACTGGTAAGGCTCTGAATCTCAGGGTCAGTTTAGAAGTACTTTTTAATTATTTTTTTTCTCTTTTGTTAAGACTCAAGTAATGCAAAAATTCCCCAAATTTGTAGTGGACCATTCTTAACATTTAAGATTTCTCTTGGGCTCCTATGCAGCTCTTGGAAGTCTCCAGTTGAAACTAACATCCAATTTGCTGTTTAGTATTTTAGGCAAGCATTACTCAACAGTCTCAGAGGTCCCCATTTGGAAATCCTTTGCCTAAAGTTAATCCAGTACTAACAGACTGCACAGGAACTGATGTTCCTAAAAGACTGCTTTATCAAAACAGAATGTGACTGTGTGGTCCAACCCAGTTCAATGTCTTGAGCACCTATTCTTAAATAGATCATGATGTATCAAAAATTAGAAATTGGATATATCTCAAATAAGAAAAATGGTATCCCTCCAGAATAAAACTAATTCCACACAAATTACCAAAGGTGCAAAAGCTGAACATTATTTTAGTAAGAACTATTTATTCTTTTAAAATATAAACCACTTAATTATCTATCTGTCCAAAAATTAAATTACCATTCATCTTGTTTTCTGATTTATCCAATCCACTTTCTTTCATCAGTTGTCGAATTGATTGGAGCTGTGTCATTATTTCATCTTTCTGCTCACAAGCTAAAGCATTGACACTAGAAAAAAAAAGACAAATGTTCACAGCTGAAAGATTCTCTTGGAAGGGAGTGCTTGATAATAATACACTTATTGCAATATTTCTTTCTGTGCATAAATACCATAGTTAAGTTTGTGAAATGTTTAGGTCAAGCTTTCCTTTGAGAACTGTCTCTCGAGAAGTGGGGAGGCCATTACATCATACAACTACTTGACGTGGCCGCCAGAGCCCGGGCTAGCTCAGAGAGGCACACCGGCACCGCGCCAGCTGTGGGGAACTGCCTCAGTGTGGGCAGCACTGAGGGAAGAACCTTTTGAGCCGCTTGCTCAGCAGTGCAGAGTCTCTCACCAGC
>VXBQ01014373.1:66806-247375 GCA_013400175.1 Phainopepla nitens | reverse complement strand
AGATAAAGAAGAAGGAGCAGGCCCTCTGCTGGCGAGGTTTCAGCAACGTGGGTTTATTAAACTTGGAGGTTCACCGCAGGAGAAGCCCTGAACACCAGTATACACGGGGCTAAGTACAACCAAAAACCAAACAGGTGACCAACTGGGAATTTTTGGGGCAGGAATGAGGGGATTTGTTTGTAACTCTAGGGCCAGTTGAGGTAGGGGGGAGGAAAGGGGAGGTCACATGGACTAAGGGGCATTGAAGATTTGGGGAATCCCCATCAGGTGTTAGGATTAGGGATTGGTTCAGGGCGAGACTGGCAGGGAAGGTTCAGGAATAAGGGTAGGGTTACCATGACAGTCAGAGAAGGAGCCAGAACAAAGGGTGGGGATACAATGAGGGACAGCTAGGGGGAGGATATAACTTAGGGACAAATCAACTTCAGGGAAAACCTGGGGGGAACATAGGAGCGAACCATTAAACATAAAACTGTAAAATGTAAAATAAAAAACACCCACTGCAACAACTACTGAATGTTACTGAACTCTAACACTGGAGCTCCAATGGCCAAGGTCGAGTAATGACTACTGAAAGTAATAATTATCCAAAGTACTATTATTACTAGTACAATAATGTCTAATACAGAACTTTAGAATTTGAAGGCTTTTCTCATTCAAGGTTTTTTAACTTTCCTCCCCATCACTACTAGAAATTTGTTAGGCAAACTGCCCAGTGAATTTGCTGCTTAATAGTTTCAGCACCTATCAAGTTCAGAAGCACACTGAAGAAACAATCAGGAAATTCTGCATGTTTTAGTTTCATAAAGGATGTCAGTGTAGAAAATTAACTGCACGGATACTTTTATTTCTAGTAGATAAGTAAGGCTCTAGCTTCTTATGAATAGAACCTCTCTAAAACTACAAGGAGTTTTTATATTACTGATTCCTTTGTCATACTAAAATAGACAAGTTCTATTTCACTGAAATATACACACTGCACAGATTCATTTCAAAACACAAAAATAAGCACCTATACCTTGATAACTAATTTTTCATATAATTACATCTAAAAGAAGAAACTCACTATGCTACCAAAATCTAATTCCCGTAAGGGCTTTCAAGTGCTACTGAGTTTAAGTATATTTTCACTATTAGTCTCCTTGGTCAATATTAAAGTTCATCTTATTAAGCCACATTAACATGATCATATATCTTCTGCATTTATGTTTGGTGAACTAGAGGTGGGAGGTATCTGTGAAAAAATTCACAAATGGCAGAATTGGTATTACCTGCAAAGGCTACAGATGCAATGAGTAATCAGAGAAGGTTCCTAAAACTGTTCCTTACCTATATATAAGGATCATTCTAAGAACTCTTTGTTAACATTTTGGCAAATTTCAGTATACAGGAAACAACACTGAGATTTTTTAAAAACACTCACCAGTTTGACAGTGGATCCAATTGAGTCAATAAAGAATTTAACATTTTCTCTGTCTGTGCTAGATGTTGCTCCAGTTCTAAAAGCTGATGCTCTAACAAAAACAAGCAAAAACAATATAACAAAAAAAGAGGCAGATGGTGGGGGAGGGAGAGGGGAAGCAGGAGAGAAAGAACATTGTAAAAAATGTCTTTACAACATCATTAGGATATTAATTTACACTTTTCATTGGACAGATTCAAAACCAGAAAGCTTCTTTCATCTATAAAATTTTACAATATGGAAAGGGAATGGTAGGGGTAAGAAGAGAAGCCCTTTCCACCCAGTAACCTATCTCCAATAGTGCCCAGTGGACACCTTTGTAGAAACTGAGCAAGAATGTGGAGCTTACTTTCCCAGTCTCAAAAACGAAGCAGCTGCAAGACTTCCTGAGATGTAAGTACTGTATTTATACCTAATATGCTTTCATGGGTTTTTCTACTCACACCTTATAAATATATTTAATGCTTAATGCACTAGAATCAAGAGGAGTCACTCCTCCTAAAATCCAATTAAACTTTGAAGCAAGAATGAAACGCACAAGGATGATGAGTAGGCAGTGTAGGAAATCACTGCTGAATCTCATTACAGACCTGGTGTACACAGACACCAGAAGATGCTGCTAGTTGTTTAATTCACTAAAAATGTGTCTATGCAAGGGAGGAAAAGGTATGAAAACAGCATCAACTTTGAATGTTTGCGACAGATTTCTGATCTGGCCTAGAAATCATATATGGTCTCTATAATTGTTTAGCCACACTGTTCCACTATCAATACAGTTCAGTTCATTATATTATTTTTAAATATCCTATTTATTTAATTATATCCCATTTAAACTGAAGAAAACTGAATAGAACTTAAGCGAGAAAAACATCAGACATTTTAAAGGCAGAGAATCATACTGCATTACTACATCTGTTTTAAAGAGCATTACATCTGGAGAATTTAAACAAACCTCAAACAAGCATTTCAAATATATGGAAAAACAAAGTGGGTTAGATTCCTAACTGCTCTCAGTTACTTGAAATATTGTCTTCATTTAGCTAGGTTGCATCAATGAAAACATATTTTGTTCCAGTATGAAACAGGCATTTTTGTTGAACATATGCATTCTGAATGGGTATCTCACCTGTTTCCTTTGCCTTGTCTTCTGTACTTTTTTCCTTTTTGGAGTGACTTTCTTCATGTGACTTCATCTTTTAAAAATACAATCGAGTTAAACAACTTCATCACTATTTGTGTATTAAACACAAAACTGCATTTAGACCTTTAGTGAAAGTAAACAGCAATCATGTGCTACATTAATGAAACTTTTCTTCTGTAATGCCTCCTTCCTGTCTTAAACTAACACTTCTTATTTTAAGCAAACACAAAACTACCGGCAAAAGCTGTAAAAGAAAGCAGTTGCTATTTCAAAAAGAAGCCGAAGAAATCTTCTAGGTTACTGGATCCAGTCTTCTACCATTAATTACAATATGGAATTTAATTCTTAAAGTAATAAAGATACTATCATCAAAATATTTACATTTTAATCCCAACAAGCCCAAGTGTAAAGAATTACAACATCCAAAATATGGTTTTCATGACTTTTAAATCTTACACTAAACTGGGCAGCCTCTATACTCATTCTGCTAAGCTGTGGTATTTTTCTCATACACAAGATTAATGTGAACTGACTCCAGAAATGAGGATGTTGGATGTTGTCTACTCTTACTGTTCATTTTTATTTTCCCTGAGGGCAAGCAACAATATTCCAGGTGCACTCTCAGCTTTGTAAGTCCTGCAGTATCTCTTACTATAAATAATACATTTCAAGAACAATTCCTTTTAAAAAACAACCGATCACGTGTTCTCCTTTTTGAATTTACAAATGGTAGAAAAGGTATCCCATAACAGGAATAAACCTGCATGTTGCAACTCCACGATCAAATGAGAAGTCCAAACAGAAGGTCAAGTCTACTCGCTATTCTATCTAACTGCTAATCTAAGAGCACTGCTCTGCAGGAATTGTCTGCCTCCTTCCCATACTCAGCCTCATTCTCAAGAATGAAAAGGAAGTGAAACACTGATGAGACTTAGGTTACAGACTCAGGTAGCAGCACTGTTTAGGTTCTCAGATTCTCATTTGAGGCTGCAGGGTGAGTAAGATTCTCTCTTCTTCAAGCATCTAAAAACACGTAAGCCAGAGGCCTTCACACAGAAGAATTAGATATGCTAAAACTTTTAACTTTGGACTTCACATTCAAAGTCAAACAGAGCAAGAAATGGCTTTTGGACCATCATGTACACGGGCTCAGAATTAGAAAAACAAACAAACAAGCCAAGCAGTTACATTTCCTCCTAACTACAATAATTTAATGCTTTTCCTATGGCTTACCTTAAGAAGTTTGTATGCTGCAAACATTCCCACTCCAAGAGCATACAGCGGCATGAGGGTGAATGCTAACTCTCGACCACTTCCTCTCGTTCTCTCACTTTTTATCTCTTTTTCCATTGCATTTCTCATCTGTTGAATACTCTGGTAAGTGTTACTGTCAGAATTTCCTGGATTCCGGTGAACTTGATAAACTGTCTGAGGACTACCTTAAAAATGAAAGTGAGGGAAAGACAGCAAAGCAAGAAATAAAATCAGTAGTCCACAACTGGAATTAAACTGTTTTCTTCTTGTGTAATCATCTTTGTTCATCACTCTTCTAAGACGGTGTGGGCAGCCTTGTATCCACTTAAAAAATTAAAAATTATTCTTACATTAACAGGATGCACAGTTAAATCTAGGCAGCAAAAATTCTCAAGCCAAGCTTGGTTTCTTTAGTGTACAATTTTTAAGCTTCTTCACAGCAACATTTGAGCAACAAACCCTCAGCAAATCACAAAAAGATAGATGTAACAAGAAACAATTTACATCTTGAAATTAAAGCATACTCAGAGGAACTCTTGATAATGCTGAAAACATATTAATATTTTTTTCTTTGCACCAAAGGAACTGAGTTAATTACAAATTGAATTGTCTAGTCCCAGAAAAAAAAAGGTTTTGTTGAAATATGCTGTGCTGCTGCTGCTTTCATTATTTAGACAGTAAACTCAATTTTACATAGATATTCCCACAAACTTAGAAGTACTATAGCTCTGCAAATCAAATATTTAGCAAGAGAAGATTATACAGTAGCCAAGAGATGCAAACTTGGCAGTCAGAAGTATTTTTTGCATGCAATTTGCCTGCCAGAACAGGGAGCAGATGAGAAAACAGTCAATGTCATTGTTCAACTTAGGGAAACAGATTATTTGGTAGTCAAATCAAGGGTTCATGGGACATGCACATATGGAACAGTACCATCAGTTAAAGAATGCAGATGCTTGCAGAGACAGACAGCAGGGGATTGTGAAGTTTTACACTGATGTCTCAATCGAATGCCTAGACTTACAATTTCAAACTTAACGTATAAGAACTGAGTATGAGTATGACAAGGTTCACGCTCTATAAAAACTCCCAAAACAAAAGATCCTTATGCAAATCACTGCTTATCAATTAATACTGTAACAGTGGCATTTCAGGAACTCACAGTAACATAACTCAAGTGTGCAAAGTACAGCCACAATCAGATAGAGAAAAAGTTAATGTTACACAAAACCTAAATGCTCTAGTTGATACAATCAGAACTCAAACTACCTTCATCATTCAGTGCAAATTCAGGCAGGCATTGTCCTCTCAGGACAAGTAGGCTTATACTTGCTAAAACTGCACTAACTAATCTGGAAATCACATTTTTTATTACATATATTTTTCCACCTTTCAGAATATTTCATACTGATTCCTAGTTTTACATTTACATTAATCTTTTTCCCTATTTTAAGTTCTATTTGTTTTTAAAGTAAATGAGAAGTTTTACTAAAGTAGTTACTATCACAGATGAAAAAGATTTCTACAGATCATACAAATAAGAATGTATTATTTGTATGATCTGTAAAGGGAAACACCTTCAGGGTGGAGAGGAGGAATGTTGAATCCCAGTGGAGTCCAGTGTCCTGCACCAAGTTTATTCCACAGAAGAAACTAAGTAAGTTACTAGCCAACCAGTAAAGAAGAACCACACAGAGAGGTGAGAATAGGAGATCTGTCTGAAATTTACTTTACTCAGCACTGGGCCAGTACTTCAGTAGAATCACAGGCATATGAAGTGTTTCTTGTTTTTTTCAGGATTTGGTTTTAAAATAATTTGATATATAGATCTACAGATCTATAGAATATACAGCTACATTTTAATTAAAAAATAATCAGGCAAAACAGGGCAGGCAAGAGCTTATGAAGCACAGTAGGTTTGACATCAGGTGGGAAGAACACAGTAGTAGCTGAAGCCTCCATTTTTCTGCCAGCAGGGAAAAGCACACACATATCTGGAGGATTACAGCCACTAGCTGTCTCTTGATTTGAAACACCTTGGAAGGCATCATCAATGAATCACAGAGCTACCTCACAAAAGCAGGCTTTTTGTGACTGTCAAAACAAAAAGGTGCACCTTTTGACCTTGAGCTAAATCATGACATGCACTGATATGGCTTAACCTACATGGATACCACTATAGCTCCTACAAGTATTAAACTCATTCATTGATACCCATTCTAAACAAGCATCTTGGACTCTTTTTTAATATAGTGCCAGACAGATCTTGTATGACTCTGTTCGTATATGTACAAATAGTAACATTCGGCTTCCTTAATGCAGTTGCTTTCTCCCTGTGAGACGCCTCAGCTCATCTGTTCGACTGCGGTCCTGCGGGCACTGCTCGTCACACCGCCTGGCACTTCTAATTACCGGGTGTTTCCTGCACTTAAGCGTAGTTTTAGTAAGACAACACAGACAAAACCCAACGCACTGGCGAACCAAAACAGCAAAACCCCGCGGGAGGCGGAGGTGTTCAAGGCGCACACAGGCCAGCTCGAAGCGGTCTGACCAGGCCTCTCCGTCCACAGCCCGTGCACCCCCGGCGCCTCCCGCCGGACGGCGGCACATCCCTCTCGGGTCCTGGGCTTCCCTTCGAGCCCGCCCGAGCCCGCGGCGGCTCCCGCACGGAACCCCGGCCGCGGCATCGCCCCGACTACTACCTCTGCCGTGCTGACGGGGATCGTAATGGCCGGGGCCGGCCTTGCCGCCCCGCGTAGGCCGGCCGGGCCGCCCGCCGCCTCCTCCCCCGAACATCTTGGGCATGACGACAAAGACGCAGAGCACCAGCACTGCCGAGACCAGCACCTGCTGCACGGGCGACAACGCCATGGCCGCCCCCTCCCGCCGCTCTCCGCGGCCGGGCCGCGCCCCGCGCCACAGCGCCCCCGGCGGCCGCCCGCGGCACGGCCCGCCCGACAGCCGCGCTCCGGGAGCCGGGCTCCAAGGGCTGAGGGCATCTCTGGTGGCAAATGGAAACTTCGGCTGGAAAGGGTTAAACAAAAGTGAAGAAGATGAAGAAAAAGCAGATGTTTGATGTTTAGTCCGCTTAGTGCCACAAGAGGAACATGTTAGCGATGGGCAGCTAAATGATGAGCGTCCTGAACGCACTTGAGAGCACGTATTTATTCACCAAAGAATGTCCTTTGCTTGGGTTTTAAGCTGGACTGGCGGATAAGGGGAGGGGCGGTGATTTTGGAAGTGATGAAGTTTGCAAAAGACACCACAAGCAGTTTTAAATGCTCAGGAATACGAAAACCAGGAAAAGTTATGACTGAAAGTATGGCTTGAAAAAAACCAGAGGCCTTAGGGAGGCAAGAATATCAGCAGCCAGTGGAGTTAATTGTAAAGTCCAAAAGGAAACTAAGAGTGAACTGAAATGTATGAGCACTAGTAAACCTAAGCAATATATGACAGCATCTTCTATTAAGAAAAACAATCATGGCTGGATGACAAATACAGAAGATCGTTCATGCTCAGGAATCAGCTGCAAAGAAGTAAGAGGTAGTAGAATTAGTTACTGGCCAAGAATTGGCATGTTTACTTCATGAAGCTATCTTTGTAAAATGCCCTGATGTGTATTTAAAGCCATACCATAGGAAGAGTAAATATTTGTTTCCAGAAGCTCTCTTAAAAATACTTTAAATATTTGTATTATTGAATCTACAGTATCTGTGTATTTTTACTTTGAATTAATTTTTATGTGTCAAATCAAAATCCTTAAGGACCTGTTCAACAATAAAACCCAAAAAGTTTCATGTTTAATTAACATGCCAGTGACTCCTTGCCTGAAAACTGCATTTCAAATATCTTTTCAGTTGCTAGCAAGTGCTCGTACAAAGTAAATTTTCAATACTGAAGGGAAAAAAAACTTGTCTAATGAAATTAGCTCATATTTCTATGCTGCAAAAGGAAAAGTCAGTTAAAATAAAACACAGGTACTTGCCCAAATGAGGAAAAGTATTTATTTATGAAACTCCAGTGCTTGATATTTATCTGCTTATTGCTGACTGTTTTATCTGGTTGTTTAAGATTTTGTTGTAACTCAACATTGCACAACTATTTCACCTTTCATGCTTTGTAGACTTGGGATGCAGCTTTGGTGCAGACTGCAAGGTCATAGACGAATGCATTTTTGAACATAACATATAAGTAAGAAATATCTGTACCATCCTAATTTCACATCTGTTGGAGAGAATATTTGGATTGGAGGTAACAAAGTTTTTTATCTCACTGATGCCATTAAATTGGTAAGGTCAGAATATTAATTTTTGTAGTACAGAACTGTACTACGGTTTGTGCTTGTTACATTCAAGTAAGACTTGTCTTTGGTAAGATGTCGGGCTTAGTGCCTACCATCTAAATCAGCAGCATCTGTGCATAACACAGAGGTGTACATATGGTAGCAATTGGCAGCTCACTGTCTTTTTTAATGTTAAGTAATGACTGCACTGCATTACCCCTGTACTGGGCCACCTCAGTACCTTGTACAATAATTTGCTCTTCTTGTCCACTTTATTGACCTCACTAAAAGCAGCACTTCACATTTCACTGCATGATTGCTATGTGAACTTTACAAAATAATAATTTCCAGTTATCTAATTACCAAGCCACACAGTTCAGAATTCTTTAAGTCTGGAGATGCCATTCAAAGTAATCACAGTAATTGCAGAATGTCTGTGGGTAGTCCTTAGTAAAAATGTTGATAGAAGGATAAAATCCAGCCAAAGTAAATTTTATTCCTTACAAATCTCATAAAAAAAGAAAAAAAAATCAACAACAAAATTTATTATATATTTCTGATTTCTCTGTAGTAATTCTGAGAAACTTAATGGTGTGGAGAAAGTAAAGGTTGCTTTTGAACATTTAATATTTTAAGTTTGTTTATTCATTCTCATGCTGAAAAAATAAGCTTTGCAGTAGAATCAGTTTCATCTATGAGCAAATACATAATATTTCACTGATCTAAAATAGATGATAATTTTAATGTCAAGTAGATCTCATCTAGTAAAAGCAGCTCTTGAATTTCTTACCTCAGTGTTCAAAGATGCTTAGACTGCTCTCTTTGTAAATTACAGATGAAAATGCTGTGCAGTTTACTTAGAGAAAAACTGTTACCAGACACAATGGTATCTGTGAGATTCTTTTTTAGTAAGCTTTGAATTGTGAAATGAAAATACCAAAAGTTACCAGAATCATTTATGGAGCGTTTTCCATTCAGCTCTTTTTGTCTTTTCTCACTTATTTTTCTTCAAGTGTTAATTCTTGTTTTCTACCCCTGGATCTGCCTATAACAAAACCAAAAGCAAGGCTGGAGCATTTAAGTTTTGTGGTTTATTTGGCAGTAGATTTTTTAGAAGGCTAGAACTAGACAGTATCATAGGAAAGTATTTTTCATTTTTTCTTTGGCACAATAAATTATGAAAAGTTACCTAGCAAAGTAATTTCTACATTTTAATAATTGCAATTCCACCTTGTGTGCATAGAATTCTGGAGGGTTTGCACATTTCTCTTGGAGTGATGTTCAAGTCTAAACCTTCTTTCCCTTGAGTGTTTGTTCCTTTCCTGTTATACACAGTTAAGTCATATCAGAATGTTCATGCATTTCAGGCAACATTTCAGGGAAAGTTACAAAGGAAACTAATCACCGGAAAAAACCAGCAGGATACATGGGGTAAACACTGCGAACATGTAAAAGTACCTGTGTCATCAGAATTGATAATCCAAAACCATGCACAATCCAGGAGCAATCGTGTTCTTGAAGGCTCAGACACAAAACTGAAAATGGGTAAAATTTATGAATCATAAATGGATGGTGTGTTTAGACCTGTTAAGGGAGCCACAACACTGAAATTTCAAAATGGTGGAAATCTCAAAAATGTATGTGAGGCTATTACATAAAGGCCCCTGAAATGCTTAGGCCTTAACCCAGTATTCAGGGAATACCACTTTAAACATAAAGACCCTTTTCAAAAAAATGGTTATGTTTGATGAACACAACTGCTTGTTTCATTTATAACTGAAGAGATGAAACTTTTGGGAATGTTTGAGACAGTTTGTCAGTCTGAGGCCTGTACCCTTCCTACTGGAGAGACACTTTGATACTGAGTAAAGTCACTATGTCTGCAGGTCTTCCAGAAATGGAATGTATGATCATCCAGATGTTCTAGGTATAGAAATAAACATTTTTTTTACCTGATTTCAATACAGTTTGGTTAGTCATGTACAGAAGGTATTGGAAGAATCTCCTAAGAAAAAGCAGATGCCTAAACTGTAACGCCCATCTTCTCTTGAGTTTGGCAGGTAACACTCTTTGGTCTAAAAAGATGCAGTGCCAAAGCTTTTGCACTAAAGTTTACAGGAGTAATCATCCTGTAAACTGAATCAGATCACTTCAAAGTTACAGTAAAACTATCTGCAGTCCAGTCCCATACTAATAGCCTCCTCTGATAATTGTGAAACTGTTTACAGCCCCATTATTACAAAATGATTTTAGGATTTTTTAGCTTTTAATGAATACAAAATGGTTTCTTACAGAATAATTATTGTGGAAATTCAATACCACCACCGTCCTGTCCTGTAATCTGTTTTCTGCCCTGAGGTGCCATTGTGTAATAGCAGCAGCAATGCATGTCAGAATATTACTGAATTCATGGGTCTGGAAGGCCAAGTGATCTTGCAGCTGCCTAATCCTGTGGACAGAAAAGGAAAACACAGCAGATCCATCCCATTTGTTCAGATGAACTTAGTAAGTCAACGTCAGAGCTTCTCTCCCCAGCATACCCTGTGGGGAATTTCATGATGAGAACAAAATTAAATGTAATTTCACAGATTCCCAGGCATTGTGGGTATCTGTAATAGGCTGCAATTCACCAGTTTTTAGTCCTCTGACTAAATAGAACATTACAGGAAAATTAAAAATCTGAGGTTTTATTTTTCCAGCCATTTTGAACTAAAAGCAGGTCAGAAGTGTGAAAGTTGGATGTAAACATGGGGATTTTTTCAAAATCATGAGGCTGTAAAGCTTTTTGCATGTACCCAGCTCTTGGTGCTAAATTTCCTTTGAGATCTGTGGAAGCATAGGTAATGGCTTGCATTTTCCAGACTATATAATGTGATATCCAAATCCCAAAACTTAGTTTTTGAGATCCACTGCTTAATGCTGGCAAAAGTCTAAAACTCTCTTCTTGGGAAAATATCACAGATGCTCGAGGGCAGGCTGAACTTCTGCTTTAATTATAGATAGAGTCACTAGATGGAGCCAGAAATGCAAGAAAGCATTTCATAACCTGGACTATCCTGGACCCATCAAAATTTCCTACTGCATAAAATCTCAGTTCATTTTCCAAACACAGAATTTCATTTGTATGTATATATAAGCGCAAGATCACTGTACTGTTAGATTAATGGTGCAGTCTTAGTGTTGTGATTTTTTTTTTTTTGTGCAAACTGCATTAGTTGTAATTTAATCATGGTTTTACATTAAGTCTGACTGGTAAAACTGAGCAGGGAATGACACCCATTAATATTTTACAATATATTTGCAACAAATTTTCCCTGTAAACCTACCTAAAACTGGGTTACAAGACCTTAGCTCTTAAAACATATGGTTCTTCTAATGCTCTTGCATATTTGTCCTATTTGGTTTAGGTTTGAAAAAAAAAATTCAACCAGCTTGTAGGACAGTTGGAGAGACCACGCAAATGCCAACACATACCATCCTAATGCCCTGAGAAATGATCAGACTTGGAATGCTATACCAGGAATATAATCCTGTAGCTGCTCTTCAGGAGCACAGGAAGCTGTTCCAGTTATTTGAGGCTAGCAGGTAATAGCAAACAACTAAGGAGGATAGAATCAACACATACTCAAGCTTGGGATTTCCAAATTTTATTTTTGTTACACACCAAACCAGGCCAGAATGTCTGTTCTGCAGCAAGGTGCTGTTCAGGAACCCTTTTTTCCTCCTTTTGAACCACAGATTTCCTAATTCTGTTTATTTCTCAAGTAATTCTGAAATGGAACCAATGTCCTGCAACATAATTGTAACTAAACTGGTATGACAAAGCAACACTATTGGAAAATCAGCTGAATAGCAGATTTCTGTTTTGTCAAAGCTGCATCTTTTATGATTGATGCAGGTTTTAAGAAAGCTGTTCAGCAGCATCTCTTCAGATAAGACCAAAAAACACAGAATGGTTTGGCAGTCACCCCAGCTGGAGCACACTCAAAGAAAAGACAGAAATATACTTGGAGTGTTGCTCCTTGCTGATATGCATGGCAGATGCCTGTTTTACGCTTTACCCTTTGACTGCCAGCTATGATGTCAGATGGAGTTGCACCTGATTAAGCAATTGCTCTTCACTTCCTGTTTGACACTTTCAAGTGCTTCCACACCCAGGGGACAACCTCTGAAAAACTGCTTGCCGATATCATCTCCACCTAAGAGATATTTCATTTTAAAACTTATGGAAAAACACTGGAGAATGAAAATCACATTTTTCTTTGCTGCATTGTGCTTACTGGATTTCTTCCCTTTCTTTCATGCTTATCTGCAATATCCCTTGCCTGACATAGAAGATGCAAAGTTCATTGAAGATTGTGTGAGAGCTCACAACACATTTCGATCCAAAGTGAATCCACCAGCCAGCAATATGCTTCGCATGGTAAGATGGTGTTTGTGATCTTTTTGAAATTATTACAGATTGGGCTGCTGGTTTAGCCCATCTTATTCCTCTTTTTTTTTACTGTGCTATTCTTTCCACTTCAGTTAATGATTTCTGTAACATATATGGTTCTTTGTATGAAATAGAAAATACATTCATTTTCACAATATTGTTCAATTTTAATAATTTGAAGGGATTTTCTTTTTTAGCACAAGATTTAGCTACTCTCAACTTCAGCCAGAGCAAAGGGCTGTATTGCAAAAAACAGTGTTCAGTTCTCAGTATGTCATCTACCTCTTTCTAAGAGAGATAGTAATCTGTTTTATATCAGGACAGGTTTCATACATGGAAGCTGTTTGGCTTTTAAAAAGTTTCTGAGTAGGCAGTCTGCAACAGGATCTGTTGAAAATCTATCATTTCCTGTTGTTTCTTCTAATCTAGAATGTGTTGAACAAAGGGATTTTTCAGGACATACGTTTAGATACCTGATCTTCATTTGCTGTAGCGGGGTTTGAAGAGTAGTGATGCCCAGGCAGAAGAGCAGACCTTGCTACAAATACAGTGGATATCAGAACAGGTTATGGGTAGGTCACACATCGTTCAGTGGAATACGTAAGGAAAAATATGTATAGCTAGCTGAGGGAGGTAAACCCATTCAGTGCATGTCACTTCTCTGAGCCCTCCAGCAGTGCTGCATAGCTGGAAAGGAAGTTAAATGCATAAGCACATGCAGACTATGAATCATTTCTACAAATGGAGGCTCACAGTAAAGGGATAAAATTCAGAGTACCAGTGACTTTAATTTCTTGCCAGGTTAAAAATTATGTTTAATTTAAAAAGCTAGTGCACAAGAGCAAACTTACCTGCTCAGACCAAAGACCCAGCAATTCTGGAATAACAGCAGAATGAATATACTTAAACCTCTTGAATCAAAGGTGTACTTATAAGATGTACTTATCATGGTACTTACAAGCTTTCAATTTTTTTTTTTCAGCCTTGAGGTCATAAAATTGACCTTGAGGTCTAGCATCTCATGGCAAAGGGCTGCACAGCCTAACCACAGGTTGTGTGAAGCGATTTCCTTGTGTTTGATTTGAGCCTGTTAATGCCTAATATTGTTTAATAGTACCTAGTCTTTGTATTGGAAGACACGAGTTGATGCTGCTTATTTAGCTATTTCACACAAGATGTCCAGATGTCTCTGATTGAAGCTGCAGAGCACTCTCTGTTGCTATATGAAAGCCCTCTGAACTTGAAGATGATCATCCTACTCCAGGTTCTCTCTGGCCTTTCTCGTTCTAGTGTACCTTTCTTGAGGTGGGGTGCTGTGCTGCACACAGCATTTAACAGGACTTCTGCAGAAGTGTGATTATATATGTGGTTTTATTCTCCATTCCTTTGCAAAGAGTTTCTAATACCTTGTTTGCTTTCTAGTCTGCTACTTTCAAGTGGTAATAGCCATCTCCAAACCTGTTATTAGGAGCACAAACTCAATTTTTTCTCACATCTCTTAACTTGAATTTTCCTGTACTGAGCTTTACCACTCAGCATAAAATCTGCAAGTCTGCCAGACTAGTTTGTTAAATTATCACTTGTGCCTCTTTGGATGGGAGTATTTCCTTCTCAGCCCAGCACAGATGAGTGAGTCTTTTATTTGCTTCGTCCATCTGCTGAGCAGGGAGAAGAGAAAAGAGGCAGAAGGGGCTGAGAAAGGGAGCAGCTGTGACTCTCCCTTCTGTCCTGGCCAACAGAACAGAATGCCTTTCTGGCCTGGTAATAATTGCCAAGTGCAAATCCCTGGACAGCAAACATTTCCTAGGCACCAAGTCCCCCAAGCCCCTCTACAGCTGGAAGTTTCATACAGTTATCCCCTCCAGGTGTAGCAGCTTAAAGACTGCACTCCAGCTCTAAAGATGTTAACAAGTCAGATACAACAGGACAATGGATACATCCTGCATGTCCTACAATAGCTAAGGGAGAAAGAACACAAGAATTTGTTATGGGGGTAGAAATGTCAAGTGGGAGAAAGAAACTGAAGGAAGGGATGGGAAGCAGAAAAGGGGAAAAGAACTCTTAACAAGTTTCTGTTTAAAAATATCTGAATTCAGCTAATTCACTGTAGTGCAGGTTAGAGTACCCTTTCTTCCTTTTCTACAGTCCTGGGATGCTGCTTTAGCTAAGAGTGCCAAAGCATGGGCAAAGAAGTGCAAGTTTGACCACAATTCCTACCTTGAAAGGCCAGGAAAAATGCATCCCACCTTCCCGCTTGTTGGAGAAAACATCTGGACTGGCACAGCCCGTATCTTCTCTGTGGATGCAGCTCTCAGGTCCTGGTTTAATGAAGTCAGCAGCTATGATTTCAGCACCAATACATGTACTGACAAGTGTGGTCACTACACTCAGGTGAGTCTTACATGGCCAGTGCTTTATAGTCTAACATATGGATAGTCTAATATATATAGTCTAATTTCACTAAAAATCTGAGTACAGGCTTGGAACAGATTGCTTTGGAACAGGAATTACAGCAGGGTTTTGCACCCTCCAGTTTATTTTTGCATGAGATTGGAAATAAATATTATAAGTCCCAGAGATGTCAAGTTCTACTTCCAGTAATAGTGGAAAGGGATTATCCCCTGGCATTTTCACATTTACAGGGGAGCCAGATAGTAAGTGGAAAAATGGCTATCAATCCATCTTTTGTCCCAGCTGCCCTTTAGGTTAAGTTGCTCCTCTGTCAGCTGATTTAAATTTCCCTAAGATACTTCCCTTCTCCTTCTTGCCTTAATGCTGTTGCTTTGGCAGTAGTTGAACAGTGCATTACCTACTTCCCTTTGTCCTGCAGGTCGTCTGGGCAGAGAGTTACAAAGTTGGCTGTGCAGTTCACTTCTGCAATACAGTTGAAAATTTTCCAGGACTGCTCAAAGCAGCACATTTTGTTTGTAACTATGGGCCAGCGTAAGTTAATTGTGGCATTTGGGGTTTTATTTTATTTTTTAAATATCCCAACTGATCTGGTATCAGATGCTGACAATGATGGGTGCAGTTGTAACAAATTTCAGAATTAGCTACATCCTCGTGTCACTTGTCCAAGGAAAACTTCCCCTGGCCATAAAGAACATGGAAATAGCTGGGACTGCAGAAAATCCCATTCTAAAAAAAGCAGGAGAGCTAATCATAGCTGAGACCACTCACCATAATGCAGATGGTGGAAGAAAATCTGTTTTGACTTCAGTCTCTGCAGAAAAGTGGGAAAGGTATAATCTTCCCACTTCAGAAAGATGGTATCTTTCTCTGGCTCCACACAAATATCAAACAAGACATAATTTAAGAAATAAAAGGAAGACAGTCCTCTAGTTTATGTGGTACCTTGCAGTATTTCTACTTACTTTTTACAGGTTTGTTTTTTATAATCCAGGTGGGTAATGAGGGACTACAGGTAAATTCTTGTATGCTTAAAATAATACAGTATTGCCTGAGAAGTCTCATTAATTTCCAGTGGCAGGAATCAACTGTTCCCCATGACAGTGAGAGCTTCAGTCTGATCTAAAAGGAATTTCAAACAATTGCAATGACCAGTTTTTTGATTAGGGTGTTCCCTCCCCTTGAGAGCTTTTCAATGTCAGCTAACAAAATACTGTTCCTGTTTTGCAGAGGGAATTACCCAAGAAAACCATATAAAGAAGGACAGCCATGCAGTAGATGCAGTAATGAGAAGTGTGTAAACAAGCTCTGTGGTAAGATCAAAGTGATCAAGTAAGAAAATTGCATAGAAATAAAAGTGGCTTAATTAGCAGTGGAAAGACAACAGCAAGTCAATTTGCACTAAGTGCATTGTGGCCTGTAGCATGGATACCGCAACAGTACCAACAGTATTCTGGGAGGAATAGTGTAAGACAAAAATGATTGAAATACTTTGCTGTTGAAGGCTCTCAGAAGTAGAAGCCAGAGTTTCTGATGCAGGGAAGTATCAGTTAGACTATTTTCTCCCTTTTATCTGGTCAGGAAGTCAAATCCAAAATTTTAGCCCCAATGAATATTCACTGTCTAGTTCTTCTCTCCCGGCAGAAATAGGAAACTTATCTTCTGCTTTTTGCTTGTTTAGCATGTCCTAACACATTTTCCCGACAACTGTATTTCTGAACTAAGACTGTACCAAAAAGCACAGTTATTTCTAACTTCCACAATTTTCTGAAAAACAGCAGTGAGAGCTTGTTTGTAAATCTTTTCCCTACTGTGCTCAGTGTTATCAGAGTGCTGGTGGAAAATAATTAAATGAACAGTTGTAACCAATCTCAGAAGGTTCAGAGGATGAGGGGAGTTTAATCAAATCTCGAGGAGCAATTAATAAAGGACTCATAACCTCTTTGGACCAGGCCTGTGGCAGCAGAAGGACATCTGGCTGATGCTGGGAGCCTGTGTGGGGCTGAGCCAGCACAGCCCACTCCCAAATCCTGCAAAGATGCAACAATGAAAGGAGTGTGGTTGGAGTAAAAACCTCTCTGGGGTTGAGGTGTTCCCTGCAAACGTGCTGCCTGGGCCTGGGAGAGAAGTGGGCGATGGCTAGGGGCTCAGGCTGCTCCCTCCTCATTGCCTCCCCTCTAATGAGCCAGAGTGACTCTGTGCTGGGTCTGTCTCCGTGGTGTCAGGGTGTGGGCACAGCAGGGAAACTCACAGCCTGTACCACATCACTCTGAGTCTGCTCCAAAAAACAGCAGTGGACCTTTATGTCAATTCATCTAGTCCCAAACTGGGCAATGTTTTAAATAAACAGAGATTAAAGGAGATGCAGCAATGTCTTAAATCAAATATGAATTTTATACAGAGGTTTAATGGGGATGGTCTTTACTAGCCAAGCTCTAGACAGCTTCAGCTGTGGAAATTATTGAGCATTTGGTACTCTTATTTCCTTCTGCAATATCCTGGCTGACTCATCTGAAAGTCTCAGATTGATGCATCACAGAAAAACTAGAAATATCTCAAAGACTAGGGGGAGGGACAGGAGGAACAGAGTATTTAACAAGAGGAACAGAGTATTTAAAAGTTAAGTGCTAGATCCTACCACCCACTTTTACCATTTTCTTCTATAGGGCAAATGAGGAAATAGGATGCATACAGGCAATCCTGCAAATGTGTCAAAACTTTTAGTAAAGGTGTACTTCTGTGATAAATTAGTAGTTATATTTGTCTGTCTGTAACTACTTAAATTTGATACGTGTAAAAATTTTAACTAAATTTCATGTTTTGTTGTTATTTTTTATTCCCTCATGTCCATGACACAAATTCTTCCTGATACAGCTGGTTTTTTCTCTTTCAATTCAATAAAAAATGGGAACTCCACACCAGTTGGGAGCCTGCTCTTGTTGGCCTGCCTCCCCCTTGCAGGACGTTTTAGGCATTAACTGGCATCATCGGTGCTATCAGCCAGGCACCTGCAAAGGCTTACCTCTTTACATTAAGAGCCACCATTGAATGGTACTCACATTGCTTTCCTCTTCTGATCTCTTTGCAGAAAATACAGAACGTGAGAAGCTGATAAGTACGTATCAAATTGTTCTAAATGGCTCTCCTGTAAGTATGGCTAAGACTAGGTCTTAACACCTGTTTCTTCACTGACTTTTAGGTTATGCCAACTGGTATCCGGATTGGGATACACAGCCCCAGCCACCTCGGCCCCTTCCCCCCAGGCCTCCTGTGCCATCATACATCCCACCTGCTGAGCACCCACGACCCTTTTGTGACCAATACTGTCTCAGTGTTTTAATTTTAAGGCCACTGTTTCTCGTATTGAGTGCTGGTGCTGTACTTCTAGTACAACAGAAATTTCCATACACTTTTTTTTATGAGTAATGGTCAACTGAGATACTGATTGTGCTATTACTGTTGTATTACTCTCACACAATGGGCACACATTTAAAAAACATTTAGTCATCTCTCATTATCCCTGCAATGTTTGTCCAGCATAGGAAAGGCTGCGTCTTCACTCAAGGCAAGATATAAGTGGCTGTGCATAGAGATAGTATAATTTATTGGCAGTAGATTGCTAGAGGGACCACAGAGACTAGATATTACTCCATTTGCTAACAATCCTCCTGGAATCCTGGGTCATCACAAAGACATGTCTGAAGTGGCACACTGTATCCAAAAGAAGCAATAATTCATCTTCATTAACCTTCAGTTATCCTGGACACAATTTTCCCCACATAATGAAGATTTAACTGTATATATTACTCTTTATGAAAAGGAGTAAAGCTTGCCCTTTGCTGTATTTAGCCTGCGTGTGTCAGTGTCTGTTACTCTATTGTCAGTTGTACTATTCAGTTCTTCTCCTCTCAGAGTTAAGTTGTTGTTCTCCATAAATAGAAGAATACCAGAGAAAGTTGACAGAGTAAGGATTAAAGTGGGTTGTAAATGAGGAAACCTTCATTTTAGGATGTGGGATGGTGAAAATATCCAAAATGCAGAGTAGATGGCAGCCATCATGAGCTGAAAACAGCTGGAAACAGAGATGGAAGATTAAATGGGCCCAGGACAGATTCTGGTTTAGAAATTGAATATCTCAGCCTCGTATAAAAAGTCCAAACCTCTGATGGATTCATTTTTTTTTAAGAGACGTAGCCCTCAATGTGACCCTCAGTGTTCCAATACATGTTTGTTTGTGAGGGGAATCTTTCAAGCCAGGAGATACTGACTGACATTAGCACTGCTAATATCAACATTTAAAGCTGTGCTATCAACATTTAAAACTGTTTTTTCCTCCTTTGGCATTGTTCTAATGTTTTAAGAACACAGTGACTCAAATTCTGAGCCATATTGTTGCATGTCATCCCACAGAATAAAAATGGGCCCCAACCAAGGTTCTTGTTTATGGATGCCTTGAGGTGGATTAGAGTGAAATGACACCGAATGACCAGTAAATAAATAAATAAGGCAGCTTTGTTTCATAACAATTTGGTTGTAGTGGAAAGGAAGAAAATATATAAGGAAAAAAAAAAAGAGAGAAAAAGCAACAGCCTCAACAGCATCTAGTTTCATCAAAAGAAGAAAATTTATCCAAAACTTTTCTGCAATACATAGTGATTGCTATGAATAGGATTACAGAGGCCAAACAAATAGTAACAAAGAACCCTAAAGGACAGGAGAGATGCTTGCCCACCACAATTAAAGAAAGAAGAAAAAAAGAAAGAGACAAGGCTGCTACAGCTCTAATGTGAACTCGTAGCTTAATTTCCTTATTCTCATAGCAGTGTTCTTGCAATACGACTCGTTTCCTGTGACTAACTTTGTATTCAATTACCATGGCTAAGGTAAGTCTAGTCCACAAATCTTCCAAGCAAAATGCTGCTGGTAGAGCTAAAACACTTTCTTACAGCTGAAACACTCTGCTTTTAAAGCTGGAAGACCAGATTTTGAGAAGCATGACTGTAAGGAAGGGGCTAATGACATTTGCAGTGTGTGCCTTAAGCAAGTGCTCGGTGACGGAACTGGTTGAAGAAAACTTCCCTGGTGCCTGTGCATAAACCGCAGAAACGAACTGACTTTCAGCGCTGACCCTGCGGGGGCAGGACCGACACTGATACTTTTCCCGGCGGCGTTCCATTGCTGTGTTGTACAGCGAGTGTGCAGCAGCACAAGCAGAGGCAGCGGGGTCTCAAACAGGACGCTCGACTTGGAGGGTGCTCGCCCCGTCCGAGCGCAGAGCAGCCGCGGCCCACGGCCCGCTCCTCCCGGGTGTGCGCAGCCGGCACCGCGCCCGCCCCGCCCCGCCCCGCCGGCTGCTGAGGGCAAGGCCGCGCCCGCTGCCCTCCGGCTGACAAAGGGCTCTCTAAAGGTAACCCCCGCAAGCAGCCCGGCGCTTTTCAGCACCACGAGCTCGGGACCGTGGCCGTCCCCCGGGATGCCCCTAGAGCCGCTGTGGTGACTTTCTGCTTGCATCGTCTCTCTTCTTTTCCCTTTCTCAATGACAAGCAGATTTTCTACTTGTGTGCTGGCTTTACTAGTCTTTTGTTATTCCTCTGATTCTTATGATCGATCGACATTGCCTGATCCTCGGGATCCAAAGTTTATTGAGGAATGTGTGCAAACCCATAACACATTGAGGACAAGAGTGGATCCAGCAGCCAGCAACATGCTGTACATGGTAAGGGAATTTTCATTACTTATATACAAATTTGTAGCATTGTGATGCTGTTTATGATTCTCAAAGATTGCTTTTGTGATCAAATGCAAAAAATCAGAAAACAACCCCACAAAAACCTGGGGTCATAAGACCGACCACTTTTTAAAGCAGAGAAGAATGCTGTAATTATCAGACGGCTTTGTGCAATCGGATATGTGCACAGTTTTGCTCTGAGTGAATTTCCTCATTCGAAGCCCAGGATCCCAGCCCTCAGCCGAGCGCGGTCGCTGTGTTGTGTGAGAAGCCTGTTCGTTGCGAGGCACCACACGCAGCTCGGCAGCCGAGGTGTGGTTTTTTGTGCACATCTAAGCACAACTTTCGTGCTCGGCGAGGGCAGATCCTGTCGCCAAACAGCGCTGGAGAGCTTTCTCTGAGCATTCTCTGCAAGGCTCTCACAGACTGAGGCAGCAGAGCGGCAGTGCCGAGGGGCTGGGCCTGGAGGGAAAGCCGAAAAGCACCAAGTGCAGCAGGATCGAGTGCTGGAGACAATCGTGTCCCCACTGCTCTGCCCCCCACCTGCTCCCCGGGCACCTCAGGAGCAACATCTGCAGCTACCATGCAGAACACAGCCAGTCTTTCGGTGGACCACAACCATTGTCCTGATTCTGAGCTCCTTCTTTTTGTCTCACTTTCTTACTATCTCGCATGGTCACCACCAGAAGAGAACATAGCCGCAGCTATAATTAGCACCACAACTGAAGTTAGGAAAAAAAAAAGTTCATTTTCCATTTCTGGTTGTCAGACAGTAAAAAAGAAGTGCCCCATTTGTGAGGGGTAACCGCACAGTAATCAAACTTGAGTTGCGTGACAGGAAACTACTTAGTTTCTCTTCTAGATGAATCTTTTACATCAGCTCTCCTCAACTGTGCATCCTGACTTTCAGAACATGTTGCTTTGGACTCTTTATTTTCTACATTGCTTTACTGGCCCTAAACAAAAGAAATATGGTTAGGATGTGTTAAAAGTGCAGTATTCATATTTTTTAATTGTGCTTTATTTCTTCTTATGAAAAAGTAAAAACTGAAATCTGAAAAAAAAAGGCAGCATAAGAAAGAAATAGGTAAATTGCATCTAAAACAGAAACTGAATCATGGTAAGTTTCTTTCAGAACACTGCAAAATCCCTAGTCTTAAATATGACCTCTCCCAGGAACTATTTTATGTGGAGATAGCAGTGCAATACCTGATAAAATCAATTACAAAAGTAAAAGCATTGGAATTGAAAACAGTATTTTGAGTGGTCTTTGGCACTTCAAAACGACAGAAAAGAAGATGGTGCTTTTATTTCACAGGGAATTTCTTTTTTTGCTGGAGGTACCTGTCCACCTAGATATGTAAAAATTAAGACTGAATTCAGGGCATTCCCATATTTTGGAAAAGTAGTTTTTAACAGAAAATGTAAAATGGAAACTCCTTTAATTGCAAGTAACAAAGCTCAACCATTGATATTTGTAATACCTGTATTATAAAATGGGAACGTTGATCAAAATTTTTTACCTGACAAATGTGAGCCCTTTCTCATCCACTCAAGCACTGCTTAGTTCTGTTCCAAGGCCCCTCAAAAACAGCAGAGTCTCACCAGTTTCATCAGGGTCTCACAACAGTCTCCTTTGAATTAGTGCTGCCTTCCACCACTTTTCACATATTGTACATTAAAATTTTCCTCCATAAGTCAGCAAGCAACTTGTTATAAGATGAAAACTGCGAAGCAGTTCATGGGGCGGGCGGGGGAAAGAGTAAGTATTGTTTCCTTAAACAGCAGTGATATCTGTATGCAGATCTCCCTGTCCTGTGCATTTTCTTCCCATGCCATTTGGTCCAATCTTTCTATTTAGGTGCAGTATTATAAGCAAATAAGGAGTGTAAAGGCAGTTAAACCGAAGATCATTGTGAACATTTCTATACACTGCTTTTCATCTGTCAGAAACTAAAGATCACTGTGAAGATTTCTGTACACTGCTTTTCATCTGTCAGCCAGTTTAAGCATTCACACAAAATGGAAAGTATATTTGAACTTACTGCACAGCTTTAGCTTAGTATTATGCATACCTTTATCAAACTTTAAACCTATTACTACTCTAGGATCAAGGAGAGGAGGTGCATGGACTCTTAAAAAGCAGAATGTGAAAAAAAAAAAAAGAGACCATGAAGCACTAAGCTGCATCCCCCACTGTTGTACATCTTTCATCATGGTCATCTCAGAGCCTTGACAAGATGTAAAATGAAGCTTCTTTCTTAACTGCCAGAGTTATCTTCCAGGACTGGAAGATAAGTACTGGACAGTGCCAGATTTCATCCTTAGTTCTTAAAAGTATCTAAGGAAATAACAACTGCTCACTTGAAATGACTCCCTACCCCAAATTTAATACTTGATATACTGAGTTCCTATCTAAATTATTTATGTCCAAGTTTTGTGAGTGTATTTGGTTTGCACAGACAGGTTTTGGAAGCAGAGGGGTCATACAGGAGTGGCTTCTGTCAGAAGCTGCCAGAAGCTTCCTGCATGTCCCACAGAGCCATTTCCACGCTGCTGGCCAAGGCCAAGTCTGTCACCCACAGTGGTACTACCTCTAGGATAATACATTTACAAAGGGGAAAGGTTGTGCACAAGCAGTTGCAGCCAGAGAAAAGTAAGAACATGTGAGAGGAACAGCTCTGCAGACACCAAAGTCGGGGCAGAAAGGGCAGGAGGAAGTGCTCCAGGCACTGGAGCAGAGATTTCCCTGCAGCCTGTGGTGCAGCCCGTGGTAAGGCAGGATGTGACCCTACGGTCCGTGGAGCTCCATGGAGGAACAGAGATCCAACTGCAGCCTGTGGAGGACCCCACAGTGGAGCATGGAGAGCCTGAAGGGGGCTGTGACCCCGTAGGAAACCTGTGCTGGAGCAGGGTCCTGGCAGGAGCTGTGGCCCCATGGAGAGAGGAGCCTGCACTGAGCAGGTTTGCTGGCAGGACTGGTGACCCTGTGGAGGACCCACTCTGGAGCAGTGTGTCCCTGAAGGACTGCACCCTGTGAAAGGGACCGTGCTGGAGCAGTTTGTGAAGAGCTAAACCCCATGAGAAGGAAGAGAAATTTGTGAAGGACTGTCTCCTGTTGGAGGGACCCCAACTGGAGCAGGAGAAGAGTGTGAGGAGTCCTCCCTCTGAGGACGAGGGAGCAGGACAGCATGTTTGATGAACAGAGCATAACCCCCATTTTGTGTCCCCATATGCTGCTGGGGGGAAGGAGGGAGTGGAAAAGCAGGACTGAAGATGTCCTGGAAGAAGGGAGAGGTGGGAGGAAGGTGTTTCAAATTGTAATAAATACAGTTAATTTCTGAATTAATTAATTTTCTAAGCTGAATCTGTTTTGCCCATGACAGTAACTGATGAATGATCTCTCCCTGTCTTATCTCAATCCAGGAACCTTTGGTTGCATTTTCTCTCCCCTGCCCAGATGAGGAGGGCAGTGATAGAGTGGCTTTGAGGGCACCTGGCCAGTGTCCACCCCACCCAAACGAAAATACACCCTCCACAAACATTAGGCAAAGGAAGAAACAGAAGACATAGGTTAAAAATGTTTTCAAGTCTCTGTAGATGCATTGTGGCGTGATCTTGTGATTTTTAATTACTGATTGGTAGTGTAAAGAATGCACATTGTTTCAGAATTAGCTACGGTACAAAAAAGGTTACTTAGGTAAAATATAGGCATAAAATCTAACAACCTACCTTTGTTAGATTCTACAAAAAAAATCTACAAAAAGGTAGATCATAAAATAAACCTTTTCTTTCATCATTTCTGATCCATTCAAAACAATTTCCTTAGTGTTTCCATCATTTGCAGAAGCACGTAAGCTATTTTAATTAATTCAGAAGAGGACAAATAAAATGTTTATTTTTAACAAAAAACTTCAGTACAAAATAGTCCAGTGCTGGACAACTTCACTTACGTAACACAAAGTATAACTAGGACTACAAGCATACACACTTGTGGTACTGTATCTACCAGGAGGTACAATGCTGTAATCGCTCAATCAAGGTGTGTGCACAAGAAAACCCAGCAAGAGCAGACACCACCTCCAGTGCAAACAAAAGACACATGCGTAACTCAGTTGCTCAAATAACCACTTTCTCTAAAATTGAATACCAAGTGAATGAGTCATTCCACAAGTATGAATTCAGCACTAATGTTTCAAGCCACCAGACACAATGATGCTCACCAAAGGGTTGAGTTTAAACTGTCCCTGAAATCCCAGTGAGCTTGTGAACTGACCTGCAAGCCATGGCCTTAAGCAAATATGAGGTTACCCAAGACTTTTGCATTTTTGATATGATATGCATAATCCTCATTTTCCAGATTCCATGTAAATTCAGTTTCATTTACATTAATGTTCTGTCAAAGCCAGCATAGCCTTGAAATGCTCATTGTGTCACAAACACTGTATTTGACTGATACACAGCTTTTGGTGTCCAATAAGCCAGTTAGCCAAGATCATACACCGCCCCAGAAATTTCCTCAAGCTTAATCAGCAATTTAAGTTCAAATCAGAAACAAACTTACAAGCTGATCTACCATGTAGCTCTGTAAGTCTCAACAGAGGTAAAAAATGAATGAACCGAAAGCATCTACCCTATTGAGACCCAGCTTTTCCTGAGAGCTGCTCTGAATTACTGCACTGCCAGTATAACAAAGTGATTTTTAGTTATCTTTATTTTGCAGACTTGGGATCCAGATTTGGCAAAGACTGCAAAAGCTTGGGCAAAGAAATGCATGTTTAAACATAATATATACCTCAAAGAGCGAGGGAAAGTTCACCCCAGATTTAGAACTGCTGGAGAAAACATCTGGACTGGCTCAGTTTCTGTCTTTACCGTGAAAACAGCCCTCACCTCCTGGTACCAGGAGGTAGAATTCTACGATTACGACACCAATGGGTGCAGTAAAGTATGCGGCCACTATACACAGGTAGGCGTTGCATTTCTCCATCTAAACCATGAACCAGCTTTGCCATTTTGATATAAAACCTCTTCATTTCTGGTGCCAGGAGCAACTTCTGCTCTGCCACTGCACTGAGAAGCCCCTCGGGATCCTGAGGATTGTCCCCTCTTCCCACACCTGAGTTCACACCTGTACAGCAGTACTGCTGTGCCCTTGTCTCCCCTCTGCTGCTGTCATGAGACTTATTTTTTCAGGACTGCAGCTTTTGGCTGCACTCTGATAGGATGCTGGGTCCCACAGAAATGCTTCTGTTAGAGAGAGGATCAGTAAGTGAAGTAATGGCTTTGCCTCTAGATTATCTTTGTCACGGCCATGATGTTAAAAGGCAAGACTGCAACCCATGAACAATCCTCCTCCCAAAGAACCAGTGCCTTCTG
The DNA here is from genome assembly GCA_013400175.1 of Phainopepla nitens. Classification (NCBI taxonomy): domain Eukaryota; kingdom Metazoa; phylum Chordata; class Aves; order Passeriformes; family Bombycillidae; genus Phainopepla; species Phainopepla nitens. The sequence continues at coordinate 221,285 of VXBQ01014373.1, read as the reverse complement.
GAAATTTGCTTTATGTCCCCACAGGATTTAGTAAAGGGGCAGCTTGCCCTCATAAGAGCTGTAGCAGATCATGCAGCCTTTTCTGTACAGGTGTGAACTCAACTCCCACAGCTGGAAAGACCGAAAGCTAATGGATTAGGTTGAAACAAAGGCGATGCACTTCCCCTTTCTGCTTTGCAAGAAAGGAAAACAACCTGTTACAGTCAGTTGTGTCTTCTTTCTGCATAGTTTTAACAAATACATGGTGAATTGGGTAAAATAATCAGTCTTTTTTCAGAACAAAATATGATTTTGAGATCCATTACTGCTGCTTTTCCCTGTGAAGCCTGCCAAAGGAGTCCTCCTCATCCCATTTGTATATGATAAAGCATAGGACAGCTGGTCTTCTAACTCTTCAATTGTTGAATCAAAGCTTTTGTCACCAGTGTACCCATCTGTCTTTGCAGGTAGTTTGGGCTACAAGCTACAAGGTTGGTTGTGCTGTCCAGTTCTGTCCCACAGTGGAATACATCTCCATACGCAATGCAGCACTCTTTGTCTGCAACTATGGGCCGCCGTAAGGATTTTTGTTACTAATATTTCACAGGGTTTGGGTCCTACCCCTTCCTTTCCACAACATGCAAATTTATTAGTTCAGTCTATTAAGTCCTGTTTTTGTGGGAGGAAGTAATCTCCAAAACAGAGAAGAGGTACAACTTTGTCCAACCACCTCTTTTTTGTTTGGTAGATGAGGCTATATATTGGAGACAAAAAGCAGTGGGACTGGAAGTAAGGATTAGATATAAGATGTTGACATGAAAATATTGAAGTGATCATCTGAAAGTTAATTCCTTGCTCTGGATTGCCAAAATGGCCCCAGACAGTTGCCAAGGTGCAAACCCAAAGTCTGAAGATATTCCCACACACGCCTGCAGAATTAAGCCCCTAAGTCAATGGCTTGGATAAACATTGAAGTGTGCAGTGCTGGCAGCCTGCAGTCTTAGCAGCTGAGAGCTGCTTAGGAGGCTGGGGCTGCTCCAGACAAAATTTGATCCAGAGGTCCTTCATGTCCATAGTCAGTAGGATATCCAGCTAAGATGGATGTATTGTTCTCTTCTCCAGCTAATTAATACCACCACGGTATAAATGCAGCTTTAAAAGCCTTACACACAGACCATGTTGGGCCAAGGCCAGGAAGCCCTTCAACTCAAGCAAGTTTGGCATTCCTTTTGACCATCCTTGGAAGAATATTTACCCCTGACTAGATACCTTGAAATGACATAGCTGCTGCTCTCCCCGGAAAATGTGCAGAGGGCCCAAATCCCACTGGATTTTTTGCCCTGTGTTGGCATGGGGAAGAGGAGTGGTCCCTTCACCAGCACCCAGCAAAACAGGCAGGGGGCTCTCTGGAGAGGCAAGGTGCTCTAGAGAGGGGTTTAAAGCTGGGCCCTTCCCTGCTGTGTGAGAACACTGTAAATGGTCAGTTGCATGCTAACAAGTGGAGTAATGTCACATCCAGCTGTTGATTTTGAGAAGCAGCAGCTTCATTGGTTTGTTTCAGCTCTGCCAAGGGCCCAGGCAAGATGAATACACAGTTTCCTCAAGTGAATGTACTCTTCAGCTTAGACCAAGCAATGAAAGCCTCCCCTTGCTGAAAGTAATGAGGTTTTACCGTGAAGTTTCATATCACTGCTGAGATTTCATGCTTACAAAATCGCTCTCTGTGTTCATGGGCACAGGCATGCTGAAAGTCTTGTGGCCATGCTTTGAGCAAAGCTCTGAGCTGTGTTTGGTACACTATCAGCCTGGGCAGAGGTAGTTGGTCCCACTCCCACCACTGGAAGAGGGAAAGAGCAGGAGAGAGACCTACATCAAATGGATGAAATCGCCACCTATGAGAGATTCTCAAACACCAGAGCATTCCTCTTCAAGGCTGAATACACATCTACATACACAGTAATGAAACCTGCTCTTGTTTCCATAGCCAGCACCAGCTGTGAGAGTCCAGAGTCTCTACGCACACAAATTACCCAACTCTGAGACTGCTTTAATTCCCAGGTTTGCAATATCGCTGTCTCCAGGTTCCTAAACAACAGGGTGTCCCATTACACTTAATCTCTTCTGTTTCACTGCATGTCTTGGGCACAGGGCACTCAGACGGGACTCTTGAGAAAACCATCACTCTATCAACACAAGTGAAGCAAAACTCAGCTTAAAACCTAATTAGCAGTAGGTATTAATGTCTTCCCAAGGGCTGTTTGAGAGCAGTGTTATTTTCCTTCCCAGTGGGAATTACATTGGAGCGCGCCCATACAAGACGGGAGCACCGTGCAGCGAGTGTGGTAGTGACCCATGTGTGGGCCAGCTGTGTCGTAAGTAGAAGACAACCAAATATCCTCCCCAAGCACATGTAAGAAGGGAAGAAGCACACAAAAGATACCGACAGGAGGCAGGAGCAGCACTCTCCTGTTCCTGAATATAGGCTGGAAGACTGCAGTCAGAAGCCAAGTGGGTAGTGAGGCACAAAGAGAGGGGAGGAGGACAGAAGGAGCCCGTTTTCTACCTTAGGGAGTGATGGGATGGGGTCTGCTCTAAAGGTTCTGGAGGATGTGTTACAGGACATATGGTGGCTGCACTTTAAGGTGTTACTACCCTTGCCAGAAGTTACTGCTTGCAGAAACAGAAGAATCCCAGACAACGGCATACCTGTCCTGTCCTGGGTCTCCAATTTATTACCTGATGTGTGATCTGTGGCTTGAGCTGGTGCAGGTCCAAGCAAGCTTTGCCCTTGCCATGCCACTGTGGGTGGGGAGAGCAGCCATGCACTGCCAAAGCTGCTCACTCCAGTGAACATCAGTCAGGCCATCTGCTTTTCCCTAAGCACCGGGAGGGAACATGGCTGACACGCAAGAGCCTTCATGGAGATGTAGTGTTCAACCCAAGCCTGGCAGCCTTCTTGATATGCCTGCACTTGGCTTTGTAATGGCTGCATGGAGTCAGGAGGGAAGGAGACCTGAAATTTCCATAAAGACAAGGTACTGTGCTGTGGCCATTGACCTGCAGGGACTGAGGGTGTGGTCACACTTTCCCCAGCACCCTACCATTGACAAACTTAAAGGACTAGGAAGATGGCATTAAAACACCAGTATGTAAGCAATGTAAGGGAGTCTTGGATTCACAGAGCTGTTTAATGTTAGTTGCAGGCTCTCAAAACACAGGACACAGGGCAAAAGCCAAAGTGATTTTGGGAAGCATACCCAGGGGAGGAGTCCTCTCTACACCAGCCATTGGCAGTAGAAGTCAAAAAGGTGTGATAAATCACTCCTCAGCAGAGTCCTGAGAGTTGCTGCAGGTCTGACACTCCCAGAGTCAGCAGATCTTTGCTTCTTCCTGAGAAGAAACACATCAGTGGTATTTATAAGCCCATTGTGATGATCACGTTTAATTCTCTTTTGATTGGAGTTGAATTGTTTCTAAATAATGTGTGTTTGTGTTTACTTCTTTTCTCTCTCCAGGAAATGCAGAGCGTGATAAAGTCATTGGTAAGTACCACTGGAATTACTGCTTCCTTTTGTTGCCTGTGTTGCAGTTATACTTAAAAACAAGTGAATTGTTTTGTTTACAGAGGATTCCAAGTGGCGGCCAGAATGGGACAGACCTGCATGTGATGAGTTCTGCATCTCCGTTATTGCTTTAAGATTACTACTCCTTATACTGACAGTTGTGGCCGCCTGGCTCTTACCAAAATATTGGTCTCTAGTACCTGCCAGTGTGTAACACACAGATAAAAGACCACAAGAGCACTTGGCTCAACTCATCTCTTCCATTCACATAAGTTACAGGCAGCACAAACATTGGTAGAGACATTGTTTGCATCCCCAGGTGATTTAGAAGTACAGAAATAACATCCTCATTGCAGGTCATAATTACAAGCACTGATAAGCAGCTTTCTCATTGCCCAGAACCAGTTAAAAGTTAAAATGGATTTATATGTTAAAATTGTTTTGAAAGTTTAAAAGTTAAAATATTTTTGAAGTGGAGCAGTGTGCATGAGATCTGGTGGGTACAGGAGCACATTGTCCCGGCAGCACACTAAGGTGCAGGCAGCTGCCCAGCACACTCTAGGAAGGGCTGGAGAGTGTCCAGCCCAGGAGCCAGGCCCCAGCCCACAGCCAAGCCACGGGCAGAGCATGTACCTGTCTCATTCCTATTGCACTCTTACCTTGGGTGCTCCTACAGCGAGATGCAGGGTGGTCTGTATAATTTAAATTTTTTTTAAGGAATTTTTGGATCCCTGTGAGCTCTGGCATTTGCATCCTGTGGCAGTCAGCACACTTCCCAGTCTCACAGAGCACTTGTCATTGGTACTTCACTTCATTTAAAATTCGTTTTTAAACTCATGGTATCTGTGCCTAAACAGTTTCACCTCTGTTTACACGGTTATGTATCACTGCAATCTTTCCCGTTGTGGGTTTTGGTTTTGTTTTTGTTTTTTGGGGGATTTTTTGAGCATAGGGATTTTACTGCTATTTTAAACAATAAATTGTTATTTCCTGCTTCGTGTGTATGGCAATCATTAATTTGCAACATGAGCTAAAGCTTAACTGGTGGTGCACAAAATAACCCCACATTCAGCTCCAACTTGCACAACACTAGAAACAATGCTGGGAAAGATAGAACTCCAAATAAAATCACACTGTGCCCATAGTTACAGCTTTGGTTCAACAGCTGCCAAAGAACAAATCTCCTGGAACCTGCACATCTGGAGCAGGCAGAAGGCCGCGGGGACAGCTGCTGTGTTCAGCTTGGTATGTCCTCTACCAACCACAGTCACTCAGCCCAAGCAGAGTCCAGAAGCAGCAGAGGTGCATAAACTCACAGCTGGACCACAGCAATCCCTGTCTGTATTTTTAGAAGCTTCTGCACACACTGCTGTAGAGGAAGCTGGAAAGTTCCCCTCACCCCTTCATTTCTGCGGTACTGTCACCAGAATATCTGTCAGTGTTTCTGCATGCTCACTCCTGACCCTGACTCCTGATCTTACTACTGGCATGGATTTTAACTGAAAACAGTAGAGTTGGGGCCCAACATTACTCACATTACACTTCTAGATAGTTATCTGCTAGTACTGCTTGTACAAGAATCATTTTGATATCACAGCATTCCTTGAATAAATAATTTTTCAAAGTGCAAATATGGCTGGGGGCAAAATTACAAATTTCATGCTTGATATATCTTTATATATATACATCTTAGTTTGTTGACTGCTGGAGCCTCCATAGCCAAGATAGCACACTCACAGACACTCTTGTGTGAAACCCAAGCCTCAAGCTCCATGTACTGCAAAGTCCCATCTAAAAATCGGCTGGCAAGTGGCACGTGGGCCGCAGGATTTAATGTGTGGGCACTCTCCTGCACTTGGCTCCACAGCAGACCACCCAGCACACTCTCTGCCCCTTATGGCAGGTAATATCCTACTACTAGAAAGAGGAGTGCAGGGCAGGGAACCAGATACACTGATGCGTCTGGGGAGCTTAAAAAGAGCTCACCAGGAGTTCGCCCCTGTGGAGTTTAATTATGTGTGGTCTTGAGGAAAAGAAACAGAACAACAGAGACCTTAAAGTTCAAAATGTTAACACTTTCTTTTAACTATGTACTTCAGCAGCTCTTAGGAAATCCTGAGAAAGACCTTCCTTAAAAAACCTGTGGGCTTAGGGGAATTAAACCCCCAAACTTTACAATGTGGCATCTTTCAAACAAAAAAAAGCTTGAAAATCAAGAAGTCAAGAGGAAAAAAGCAGCTTTGTCATTTTAAGGATATCCAAAAATCTAGGTATTTAGCTCTGGTTGATCACACCAACATATGCCCGTGAATTCCATATGATTAATGCAAAACACTGATACGGTAATACAGACTTCAGGTACATTTTTCCAAGTCTGTAAACTCTAAAATCAGCTCAAGAACACAATTTGCAATAGTTCAAGCTGTTCTGAAAATACAAAAAAAACCCTTCACTCTTCCAAGCCCACTTTATTTTCTATTATTTACATTTTACACAAGTGTTATAACTGTACTGCCATACTCTGTCAGAAAACAGCACCAGCAAGTGACACCATGCAGCCCCTTTCCATTCAGATATGGACTCTTGGGAAGACAACTCCTTTGGCTTGCCTAGGGAATTAGGAATAAGCTTTCTTGATTTTTCTGGTTAAGTAATTCATCTCCTACCAACAGTCCTTGAAACTTGTCAGTAGTAACAACCAATAAATACTAAACACCATGGGACTCTTTTACACCCCATAACAATAGGACAAGATTTCCTGAAGTGTACTAAGAATTTTACTGGAGAGAAAGAAGTCATGTAAGAGCTACATAAATGACTCAGCTGGGAGTCCTAATTTAAAAAAAAAAACAACATACTTCTGTGGAAATAAACATAATTTAATGCCAGGCTGCCCCAAGATGAGGTACATTTTCCTGCATTGTAACTCAGGCACCCAAGAAGTTGGCTGACACAGCTGAAAACTCTTTTTTTTCCAGATACTTTCACAGCCAGATTCCTGAACTGATCTGCCAGTCTAAAAGACCAATGTGAGACCAACAGCATTACACTTGTTTTTAACTTTTTAAACAACAGGTAGGGGAATGTGTGCCACTCCTCTATCATGAAAGGGGCCTGATGCAGTTCAGATGAGAATCAAGAACTTTCCCTCCCCTAATACACTCATGCTCCTTCCCTGGCTCGTCAAACTCCTCTTTAATGGGTCCTCACTCTGCACTCTTCTGCTGAAGCCCGTTTGTGAGAGCAGGAATGTAAACTCAAGTATTGCAGTGTCTCCTGTTGAAATCAGTCCTTTCACTAAGTGAGAAGTCTGAACTACCTACCAAGCCCTGAACTTTGGTCTCCCCTTTACTCTGTCAACTGCCAAGCACCAGGTGGTGTTTCTAAAAAGCTTCTTGTAGTGCTGGTGTCACTGAACCCATCAGATCACTATAGTTTCTGAGATAGGTGGCTTGTGACTTATGCATTGTGTTCTCAGTGAAAGATGCTTAAATAGTATTTTCCTGATTGATTCCAAAAGAAACTGCCACTTATTGATCAATGCAGTCCCTAAGAAGATGGGGAGTATTTTTTCCTCAACAATTGAGTTCCAAGAGCTCTTCACAGAATTGAAAGGTCCACTTAGGGTGATGTGCCCTACCCTAGAGGGCAAGCACCACAGCTGTGTCCCAATGCACATGTACTGGCTATCTAACCAAATATATTCTCAGTTCTTATTTATTTGTGTTTAAAAAAAACCCAAAAAGTGTTTTCACCTACTAGTTTCACATAAAAGGTCACTAACCTAAAAGGCATTTAGCTGCATCCTTCTAGGAAAATAATTTCCACTGCATGTGCAGTGATCAAAATTCCACAACCCAGCAACAGCACTCATGAAATTAGTGTGGCTCTATCTCCTCCTCATTACATTTGTTTATTTCATCTCAGATGTATGAAATAAGCAACAGCTACTCTGCTGGTGCACTTTATTTCACATTTTACAATTTCAGAAAATTGAAAAACCTCTAAACTTCCTTTAAAATAGGGGAAGTGCCTCAAAAAAAAAAAAAGGAGGAACACATTTTTTTTAAGACATTCTTGCAATAAGGAAATAAACTAATATATTTAAAGGTAAATAACACAACTTCTTGCTTTCCCTACAGCACAATCCCTACGCAAAGACACTTACTTTGTACCATATTCTCTGTAAAAACCCATCACGATAATGCTAATAAATGACAATTTATTAATGGTATGCAATGAAGATTATGGTTTGTCTGATTTTCACATGAAACTGAACACAACAGAGGTTGTGCAGTAGATTAACTAAGGATTTAAGGACACTGTATTAAAATACTTTATTAACATCAAGACAAGACACACAAAAATAATCAACTTTCACAAAAAGAAAAGCATAATATAGTAATAAATCTTGCCTGTTTAGCAAAAATTATTACCACAAATTGAGGCTGCATATTGTCTGGTAGTCTTTCACAGAATTACCTTGAGCTTTCACCTTCCCAGAGTTCTCTGATCCAAATGTTTAACACTCCACATCAAACTCCTCAATGTTTCTATTGTAAAACCTTCCCTTTAGATGGATATTATCCAAATATATTCTCTTACTTTCTCAAATAATACAGCAGCACAGATTTTCTTCACCAACCTCACCAGGTCTGTACAACTATTGTAGGTCCACTAATTAATCTGTACTTAGGAATAGAGAATGATCTTTTTACTTAATCTTTTCTTGTCCACATTATACCAACAGCAAAAAATCTCCCATCTTCCAAGTGTAAAAATGTTCATTATCAGAGGTGGCAAGTAAACATCTTGGGTAGTGAATTACTTCTTTTTCTTTTTTTTCTTTTCATCTGCTGCCATTTTTAACTTTACTTCTTCCTCAGGGAGTGCTCCTAATTTCTTCTTCTTTGCATTCTTTACCTTTTCTTTGATGGCTTCAATATCAATCTTTTTCTCAGTGGAGGCTATACAATAAGAAATACAAAGGTAACAGATGTAAATTTTACTTCTAAAAATGTTAACAGTCTACAAGACTATATATAAACACAGTAAATTGCATCCTGTGGCATTGGTTAGGACTCATTTTATGTTCACTAATGACTTCATAGATTATTCTAATAATCATTTTTGTTGAAACTAGTATTATCTACAAATCTTATTCAGCAGAATTTGAAGAACAAGTATATAAAAAAATCCTATACAACATCTGAACACAGATGCCACACCCCACAGGCATACAAACTATTATCATCCACTCCTCAGAACACAGATGCATTCCTTTAAAGTTAGTACATACACACTGTCTTACACATAGGTTTGACTGATCTTGTATAAGAAAAGAAATTAACTGTTGAGTGCTTACATGCAGAGAAGTTTTTAGGGCATTTTTTCTTTCTGCAAGTAACTAACATGCTAAGATCCCAAACATGCCTGCCCCATCCTTATACTCTCTCCATGGCCATCCATTAATGGTCACTGTCAGACAAAGGATGAGGAAGGGTGGGTTGGGGGAATATGATTAGATCTTTGACCCCTGCATGAAAACCTTTATTAAAAGCTTCTACAGGGAGTGCCAGAATACTGAAGTTAAACACGTAGTGCTGAGCACATGAATAACTTACTCTTATGTTCACACAGGTGATGATATTTTCTCTTTTGAGCACAAGTCATGAGTTTGGATCTAACTTTGCTATCTCACACAGTTAATTTCTAAATCTAATGTTGGGTACCATACAAACTACTCCTGTCATCTGTTCTTGGAAGACTGAAGGATTTCAGCTCAAAACACATAGCACCTAGAAAAGCACCATATTTGAGACACAGTGCAAACAACAACAGGATCACTGGAAATTTACTGCCATCACAACAAAAGAAAGTACTGTATGAATGCTACAAAACACATACTTTTCAAGAAACAAACTTTAAAGCTCATAAAATATTGTGTAAGATATGGTGTAATAATATGCAGGTAGTATAGCTAATAGTATATTTAATACTATGAATATGAAGCATAATTATAGTGAGAATTAAAGACTTGTTTTTCTGGCACATTAAAAAAATTAATCATTTGAGAACATAAGCTCTGCACATACTGTGATTTTTTTACTTAGAAAAGCTATTTACTCTATCTTGTACCAAAGTTGTGATGTAAGTCTTTCAAGTAACTATCGCTTTCTTTTTACTGGATTGTAAAAGTCATGGCAGCTTCACTGTAAAACTGAAAGGCCAGAAAATCCAATTGATACTGACTCTTCAACAGAGAATTGCCATTTTATAGGTATAGAATTATTGGTGGATGATCTTTCTACTCCCTCGGCAATTCTGGGCATGGACCTTACCATGAGGTTTTTTTTGCATGACCTTCCTTTTTCTGTGGCAGTATCTGAAAAATCACTCAGCCTAGAAATTGACAACAGAAGGTTTTAGAACAAGAAAAAAATTGGTTACCTTTCTTTGTTTTCACTACTGGCTTTTCCTTTGGTGGGATAAAAGCTTTATTTCTTTCTTCTTGCCTTCTCTTGATTGCATCTGCTTGCTTTGCCTGAAGTTACCAATAAAAAGGGTTAAGTAGCAATAGAGCAGGGCAAAAAGGACAAAAAAAAAAAATCAGATTCCAAGTCAGCAATCAAATGCTTTTTAACTGGACCCTGGACTAGTACAACTTTACCTTTATCTCTTCCATTTGCTTGCGTTTTTTCTGTCTTTCTTTCAAGAAGTATTCGCCGCTTGCCAATTCTTTGTCAATCTGTGTAAGACAAGTAGCAAGAAGCCTTTGTTAATTATGCATTGTAAGCCAGAGGTGTCATATCAGGGAATCAGAACATGACAGACAAAGCCTCCCCATCTCTTTTTAAAAAGAACACAATTTCAGGTGGGCTATATTCCTGCATAACCAAACAAAGTGTCAACTGACCTGGCTTTCTGGCTGTGGAGGTGGGAACGGTGTGTACTCCTTCTTAGTATTTTTCTTCTTGGGCTCCTTGCGTTTTTTCAAGTTCTTCCGCTTGAATTTAGGCAAAAATCTTTCCCAACTTTGTGTCCTCAATTCAGGATCTTTTGCTAATTCCCTTTTGATCATCAAAGTCTTCAGCAGTTTCAGAACATCACAAAGAATAAAGAGTATTGCAGTAGAAGCCAAGAGATCCAAAAAAGAAGTTTCACTAGACTTTCTTACAGGGAATATGCTACATCCAAACCTTCCACATCTCCCTTCAGTAGGAGCAGAGAGGCTTAATTATGAACAGCAGAACCAGAAAGATGTCTCAAAACAGGGACAGAATGCACTGGAGAAGGTGCTTCAGTTTAAACGAGCAAGTATAAAGCCAACAATCAAGGGAGAAAGTTTATACACACTTTTCCTTTGATTTTGCAGATACTGCCATAATGGTGTTATGGCAATGTATCCTAGTAAAATGAAGGATATCAAAGTCAGTGGTTTTTATAAAGCAGCACACTACAGAAATTCTCAAAAATAGATTACCACACATAAATATGTAAGTTATTAGCATACAACCCTCTGAGAAAAACAGTATTTTCTTGTAAACAAAGATGCACAGTGGACCAAGCTAACCTTGATGCTATATATGGGATGTATATTCTTCATTGTGTCCAGAACAACTTTTCTAACCTGTATTGAATATAAAAGGAAAAGAACAGAAAGTTCAGGAAGTATTTCACATGTTAATCAATTAAAATATCAGCTATAAAATATCATGCTTCCTCTCCCCACCTCTGCTCCCCCCAAAAGTATTAAGACTTAAAATTACACAAACATTAAGGCTGGAGAAGACCTCCAAGATCACTGATTCCAGCCTTTATAAAGCGAAAGCACAGGATTAACTGGAAGGAACAGCAGTTTAAAATGCCAATAAAACTGTCATGCTTCTAAAAGACTCCAGCAGGCCCCACAAACATTATTTTCAAGTTACCATGGATCTTATGGTGTCATGAGGTACTTGCTTTTGAAGGCATTCTTCTCCTGCATAGTTATTAAAACATATACAGATACTTCTTCTTCCAAGACAGAAAGATTTTAGAGTCTAAACAAAACTCAGTAGCTAACATAATGATACTATGGACATTCATGTAAATGTAGCCTACTAACATACACCTGCAAAGTCAGTGAGATACTGCAGAGGTTGCCAAATTTTGTGTATCACCCACCCTCCAGCTGGGCACAGAAGTTTGTGTTTGCTACACAGATGGCTCATCTACCTCATCTTACCTCTTTTAGCCCACTAAAGGGTCCAAGAGCTGAAACAGTGTTGCCTTGCACCATAATATAACAGTTTGTTAACAGTTCCAGGGCCTACACCAAAAAAAGAAATAAAATTAGCGTAATATGAAGACCTGTCTCAAATTTAGGTCTCAGTATTGTCTGCTTACTACACCTATAGGAAATACCTTCAGAGTAGATCCTTTTGGCCCAAGAAGCCGTGCTCTTCTTTTTATAAAAGTCTCTCTCTTCCTCACCAGAGAGCCAATCTTAATGATGTCACATGCAACATCATCCTGAAGGATACGAACTGCCTAAAAAGATGCAGGCAATGTAATCTGAATTCAAATGTGTAACTCATAAGAGTCAAGAGAATACTTCAGTTTATTCTTCTCCCTTTGCTTTCAGATATATTTATTTAAATATATATTTTATTGAGTCACTTGCAATTCCCACATTTTTAAACGTAGTATTTTGTAAGTATTATGATAGAATTTACATATAATATTATAATAGAATTTAAGACAAAAGATAAGCACTATGATGGAGAAAAACTTTCAGGATTTATTACAGACCTGCTCAAATGGAACACTTCTTGCCAGAAGTTTTATTAAGTCTCTAGCCCTAATGATTGCATATGGATCAAAAGTTTTCTTAGTGGTAGTGACAGTCATGCTTCCTTCAATTAGATCCAGTGCTGCATTCACATACTGCAATATTCGAAAAGAAACACCAGGTCAATATCATAATTCAGCTTTGGCAGTAAGCAGTTAACTAACAGAATGTAGATCTATTTTCCAAAACTTCTTAAGTGGCTTTTAGCTCAAGAAAATTCACACACACACGCAGACAAAACTCAGACTGAATATGTGTCACAAGGCTCAAAGCACCACCTCTCTTATCTCCCTGAACTCAAACACAACAAGCTGTCAGTGCCTGGATGATGAGATAAATACTTTGCTGACAGCATGTGTAAAGAACTGCAAGTCTGGCTATACAGCTCTTCACAGATTTTGACAACAAAAAAATGACACTGCTAATTCAAAATGCAAGCACAGTAGAAATTTACAAATACGGTGTGAGAAAAGCAACATGCACTATTTTTATTAGCTTAAGTAAGACCTGTACGTCCCAAAAGGTAAAGTGCAGTATCACAATTATTAAGAGTTCATACATGTTCACCCAAGGCTTTCTGGACAAGTGGCCAGCACTCTTTCAAGTATGCTTCTCTATACTTCGGGAACAACGTTGCAAAACTGCTTTCTTCCAGCAGCCCTTTGGGATTATCCTCTCTTGTAAAGGCCGGCTCTTTCCATCCCTCTGGCACAGTGAGAAGTTCAGATTCATCAACTGCTATTAAAAAGAAAAAAGAAAAAGCTATTGTTATAAGAAGATTGATTTAATACACTGTTGAATGCGGTTTGCATCGCTTCAGACCTCAGAAAAATTACTGCTTTAAACTTTAAACTATTTAAACTATTTATATAAAAAAACCAACCAAACAAACAAAAAAACAAACCAAGAAATCCGCAGCTGAGATATGCGCTGTTGATTGGGTATATGCAAGTATATTACACAGGAACAAGGCACAGACTGAGGCAAGGAAGCCGAGTACTTCGAGGATGAGCACACCACAACACGGCACCGCCGCCGCCGGCCCCAAGCACGCACCAGCCGCCTCTACCTTCCGCAGCGCCTCACGGAGCGCTCCTCAGCCCCCGGCCCTCCCGGCGAGCCGCCAGCCCCGCACGGTCCCGCGTCCCACCCCACCTGGCGCCGCTTTCTTCTTGCTCTTGTTCTGCTTTTTCCTCTGCTTCGGCCCCGGCCCAGGCTCGGCCTCCTCCTGCGGCACAGCCGCCATTTCCCCGCGCGCGCCGGAAGGGGCGGGGCCGGCGCAACTTCCACCGCCCTTCGTGTGGGGCGGCCCAGGCGGACTCGGCCTCCGAAAACAGCAACGGGAGCTCTAAGTACTTCGGTACTCGTAACTAAAGAAAAAGGATTCCTGATGAGACCTGATTTTTCAGCTGAATAACTTAGTATTCAGCTGATGAATCTGGATAATAAATAAGTCATCTAAGGTTTTCTGAGGGATGCTCTGCATCCTCCTTCCGGTCCCTTCCTGTACCTGTAACGGAGCATTTCCTTCAATGAAAGAGCAAGAATGTGCCTCCTCTGCTCTCTTTTGTGGAGATCACGAAAAGCCAATGAGGTGAAAAACTGGAGGAGACCTTTAAGAGCAAGAACACTCTGAGGCAGGACAGTGTTGTCATTGGTAGATGTTTACCGCATCTGTTCCTAAAAAAACTGCACTCTACGATGTTTAATTACCATCATACCTAAATGATGAGAAAGAGACTTCTATCACCTAAGTAAAATACTAATTTAAAAATCAGTTTTGACCCTCTCACAACCTTTCCTTCGGACACGGCTGCTGTTTTTCCTCGCCTGCTCCGCCTGCCGGCCCTTTCGGCATCCCCATCTCCCACAACGAACAGGACTTCCAAGGCCCTTTCTGTCTGCGAGCTTGACATCGAGTTGATGCAAGTTTTTAGCCATTTTTTAAAATTTCTGTCTGTCAACATCCTTCACACGGGGAGCGGGAGCAGTCTCCAAAGAAGGAAAGAAGCTGAAAGGGGAACCCGCGAGCCCGTGGCAGAGGGCGCTGGCGGTGACTGGGGCGCTCTGGGAGCTTGGTTCTCTATTCCCGATGCCGGCGGCGCTCTGGGGAGCTTGGTTACCCATTCCCGATCCCGCTAGATGGCACTGGCCGCCGCAGTAAGTGCCACATCCCGACGGAGCTGCCGCCCGCCCCGTGGCGTCCGCGGGAGGGACAGAACCGGGAGGGAGGAGGGATGGAGGCGGTGGGGAATGTGCTCCCGCTCCGCCCGCGCAGCCCTGCCCCGCCCGGCACCGGGTTTTGGATGCCGAACGCCGTTGACGTTGAAAGGTTCCGTGCCCAGGGACAAGCATAGGGAGGCAGATTTGCGTCTCTCAGCTCTTGGACATAGAAGCTTTCTGGGGCTGCTTGCCGGTACTCCTCAGCGCTGCAAAGCCTTTGAGCACAGGACGAGGTCCTGCCTAGCTACAGGCACCCGGTGGATGCGAAGGAAGGGCTGGGGGTCCTGGGGAGGCGGCGCAGTGAAGTGCATGAAGCGCGTAGTGCGCGTCTCTCTCACCTGAAACCTGGCCACGTGTTGTGAAAGCGCAACAAAGCAGATTTGGAAAGAGTTTGAGGGAGGATAATTAGTTTCGTTCTGTTCTTGTTTAGTGTCTGACGACTCCTGTGGTGCAGCCCACCAAAAAAATCACGGGAGTGGGCTGTGGAAGCGGCATGCCCTCAGCGCTTGGCATTGGGATGATGGGAACCCTCCTGATGGGATGAGAGGAGAAAGGTAGAGAGGCTGTAGTCCATCGAGTGTTGAGAGTGTGAAGAAAAATTACAGGCTACAGGCTGCAGCCTCCAGCCTGCCAACCTCCTGATTAGTGTGCATGTTCCACGTGTACATCCCACGCCTCTGAGTGGCAGCAACAGCCTACTCATGTGCCCTCTCCTCTCCTGCATCCCAGCCGCTTGGCCAGCTGCTGCTGGGGGGGGGGGAGGGAGGGTGGTGGTCACCGAGCCCCCAAGCCTTTGTGCTGGAGGAGAAGTGAACGGTGATTCGGCTAAGGGGCAAGGGACTGGGACCTTGTGACTTCTTTTCTAACGATGGGCAACCCTCTGTGGTCCAGTGCTGCACTGAAGCGTGTCTTTGCCTGATCAAGACAGATACACTGAAAAATAACAGAAAATAGCGGCAGTAATGCTAACAGGCTTGGAAGATATGATTTGAGAAGGGCCCTCAAGTCTCCTTCTATCTGATTCTCTGAAGGAGATAGTAATTTCTCATCTTTCCTCTTATCTCAGTATCTGCAGTCTAGCTGGATAGAAGGAAGCCACTTCCCTAAATTCCTAATAGGAACAGGATGCCCCCACAGACCTGCTCTTCTTCTCCAGACAATAGCATGTGTATATAATTTTTACTATTCACAGCTCTAATGCAATAACCAGCTACTGCTCATCTGGTGGGTTTAGGAAGCTGAGGACAGCTAGCTACAGGGACAGTGGCTGCTGAGGGGACTGACACTGCTGTCCAGGTGACTGGGACAGGGATTCTGCAACCCTACATGAGCAGGGTCCTCTGCACCCTGGTTTGAAGCTGAGCTCCCAGGCAGGAGGGACAGTGTGAGTGCTACCGCAATGGTAAAGCACAGTTACCACATGTGGGGATGCAGTGCTGCTGTAAATCCCTGCCCTCCACCACCCCTTCCCCCAGGGTCTGCATGCCTTCTCAGCTCTTCTAGGAGCAGCATGTTTTCCAAAAGCACCTTTCACTGGCAGCACATACCATGTTCAGTGTTCTACCCAGCCCAGTGTGGGAATGGAGAGACCCAGGTGCAGAAGCCTCCTTCGAAAGACCTTTGTCTGAATAGTACAGATCCTAGTCTAGCAAGACCCCTACACCTGCTGGAGCCACTGCTGCGCTTGGGAGGACCTGGATCAGCTGTGTGTGTGTGTGTGTGTGGTGTGTGTCTCTGTGTGCAAGTGTTTTTTCCTCTTCAAAATAAAGTGAAGGAATGAAACAGCACAGCCTCCCTTACACACATTTCATATGATATGATAAAAAGGGCAGAGCACTGCTCTTAGAAGGAAGGGACCTCTTTATTATGCAGCGAAATAATTATTTCCCAGTCAGTAGATAGGACTCCAGCACTTGGCACTATCTTATGTGCCATTTTCCAATCCAAATGAGCAACTTGGGATTTTGTGATAATTCAAGCAATCAGATGAGCTCATGCACATGGCATTCATTTGCTAGAAACACCACACAGATCCCATTCAGCCTTAGCACTCATAAATCCATGTGACACTTTTATCTATTTATAAACTTTTAACAGCAGGTTATGATTGTTATGCAAGCCATTTTCCAGGGATTAATAAGCAGCTTTTGTTGATGGCGGCAAGAAGGGCCATTAACTGCTCTGGGACAGTCATTAATCTGTAGTAAATGCTAAGCATCTGGATAATTTCTATGTAATTAATCAATACTGCCTTTTGATTCAAATAACTGGAGAATTGTATTTCAAATTTATCTTGGCTTAGGGTGTTCTTAATTCTTTTAGTTTACAACAGGGCAGGAAACAGGCACATGGGCAAGCAAGATTTTTCTCTTGGTGTAACAAGCTCTTAAATTATCAGGTATTTCATATAAAACCTGTCAAGTGGTCAAAATAGCATTCAAAGTGGCCATGAAAACCAATTCATTGGATTGGATGGAGAAAAAAATAATTATGTGTTGTCCTTTTTCATAATAGTGTACTTTCATTATTGGAATAAAATTATGTGACTTGACCCTGGGACGTAGCCTGGAAAAATGAAAATCATCAAACAGAAACTCTCCCTGCCCAGCCACCCTCAGAAAGTCCATCTTTTAAAATCCTCTGGCTAACATGACCTCTGTGCCCTCAGGCAGATGAGGTTGTGGTGTTATTTCCCTGTCTCACTCTCTCTCTTCCTTTATCTCTCTGGGCACTGTCGTGAGTCACCTCTCTGGTTTTGTTTTGTTCTTGTCTTTGCTGTGGAATCCATTGATTTGCAGAGGTGCTCACAGATGATGGTATTGGTGGCCAGGCAACCTGGCCAGGCAAGAACACACCACAGTGGGGCTGCTGCCTTCTCCGTGGAGAGCTCGGGAAATGCCCCAGCAAGTAGAGTTCATCTTTCCCTTTGAAAGAGAGCAGAGGACAGTACCTGCTGAACCCTAAGAGTAACAAGGAGCTAGAAAATGAGAGGACAGTAAACCGTAAATGCATCTTAAAGGGTTGGCTAGAATAGCAAAGCAAAGATAATTAGTGGCAGAAAGAATAAGAAAGAAGAACCTATGGGTAAAAGAGACCGTAGCTTTGTCTGGGAAATTACTTGCTTGTAATAAAATTGCTGTCAGTTTAGGGGCAAGAGAAGGATGAGAGCCAAACTGGGAAAGGAATTTAGTGTCATGAAATCAAACCAGCAGGTTTAGATCAAAAGGTCTTTGGAGCAGGGAATGTGCCTAATCATGTATTCATATAGTGACTGACAGAATGAGGCTTTTGTCTTGACTTGAGCCTCTGGGAATTGTCAGAAAGCGAACACCAGACAAAGGCAAGCTGCAACAGAACCTTACAGGACAGATATACACAGGAGAGTAAAAATGACAGTGAAGGTGAGTGCTGGTCAGGGGTAGGTGTATTGGAAGCTGGGGAGCACGAAGGCAGGGGCCTGAGGAGGGCAGTGGAAGAAAATGCCTATTTCATTATACTGATTTCATTATACTGGTCCAAAGAGGGGAAGGGAATCGAGTGGGAATGAGAAAGCGATTGGTCCAATCAGCTTTAGAAAGTCTCCCATACACTGTGGAGAGCAATCACAAGTTCTCAAAGGCCCATTAGGGACAACTAACAGATTTTTCCAGTTGTTGCAGTATCCATCCTATTTAGGTAATGCCTAACATGGGCTGTGCCTGCCAGAGCATAGCTGGTCTAATGCCTCTTGACTCCCCAAAGGAGGAGGTGTCCCTCATCACCTGTGGATGGTCATGGCAGTAGAGCACCAAGTGGAGACCAGGTGCCCAGAGGCTTGGCTCTTCTGCAGCACTGAAGGGTCCCCTCTGCCTGTGCCTCTCCCAGCCCCTCCACATGGGAAAAGAGGATAATCCTTTCTGAATGAGGGCAGGAGAAGCACCCCCAAGCCCCCATCCTCCCTGATAGAGAGCTGTGCCAGGGCCCAGCCAGAGCAGCACAAGAGGATCTACTCTACTCCTCTCTGTAAGCATGCAAAGAGCAAACCCATTCTTAGAGGCATACAATACCCCAGGGCTGTGGATTGAAGCTGAAAATTCCCCAACTCTCCCCCAAAGTTTTTTAATATAATTTTAAAGTTATTCCTGAGAAAACACAATCTGAGCATGGTTTTTATTTAGGAATTTGCCTGCTCATGTGCCTTATTCTGAAACATTCCCTCAGTCTATTTTTCTCTTGCACTAGAATCTGGACATTATTATGCACATTTCCACTACAGTTGTATTACGGCAGAATAAATAGCTTTGCTATACATGAAGGGGAATCCTATTACATCTTCAGTAACTCTCAGTAAGCATTATCGCTATTATACCAATTGAAGAGACAGAAAACAATTTTTAATTAAAAATATTTATAGCAGGCATAATACCAACTGCCAGTTTCACTATCCAGTGAATGCATTTTGCAGCTGGTACTAATTCTCTCTTATTTCTATGAGGTTAGCCAATATCAGCTGTTCATTAAGCAGAGGACATTTCAGGAATATCCGTATTATATGCTGTAACTAACTAAGAAGTTCTTCCTTTGACAGATATTAGGAAATCAAGATTGCTTGGCTATGTTATTCTGGGACTTCATAATAGAGAGGTCGTTTCCCAGTGATCTGAGTGGGCTACATCATCAGTTTTTATTCAAATCAGTCCTACAAAACTGCTTTCCAGCAGATTAGAACATTTTAATTAGCAATATATCTTTTGTCTTTTATCTGCAGTGGAATGGGGGGTAGGAAATGGATTTCAGTATACCCTTTTATTGGGAGAACAGCATTATCAGAAGGTGTCAGCAGAACCACAGGCAAATTAATTTTGACATGCAGAGCTTTCTACAGCCAGCCACATTGCTCCTCCTTGCACTGAGTCAGGCCAGGCTGTGTGGGTGAGCTCACTGCTTCTGTCAGTGCCAGACACTCCAGGGGGCAAAGTCTGATAAGGCTCTCTTGGGTGAAGGGCATGACAACAACCCACTGGCTCACCCTGGACATTCTCACACTTTCTGTGCCACATATAAAACCTCAGTTCCCGTCCTCATTAGACGTATGTTTCAGTAGATGTGCATATGTGCAGCTGTAGGTGAGCTGTCCCTGGAAGCTGTAAAAGCACCTATCTGCTGGGCCGTAACTCAGGCTCAAAGGCAACCAGCAGGCAGAGGATGAGCCACAGAGGAGCCCTATTCCCACATAGCTTCCATCTTCCTATCTTTTTCTGTCATAGCAAATGTGTCTGAAATATGGAGCTGGAACATTGCCTCCCCCAGTTTTGTGTCCATGGAGAGCTCTTTCCCCATAAATGCAGGGATTGGCGAGAGTCACTTTGTCCTTGGTTCACATTCATGGAGTTCAGAGGGATTGTGGCATGCTGAAGGCTCCAGCCCATAAAATCTAATACAAAACTTTTTGTTCCCTGTATTCACCCCAGGATAGCTGGCAGCCCAGTTAGTGAGGAAATCCCCTTGTGATTTTTCAAAGGAACAGCTGGGAACTGACAAACCAAGCAGCTCGTCATAACCTGGCATGCAAATTGCTTAACCCATATGGTTATTGTTTTTCACTTTAAAATATTAGCAGTGAGTTTCAAAACACAGATTTTAGCAAGCTGTGTTTTATCACTGGAAAGATCAAACCCCATTTGAGTCTGTGAAGCCATTTACAACGTGCTTATCCTTCCACCTGCAATAGATTTCACAGCAATTTCCCCTGGTCTGTGTTCACAGTGACAGCGGAGGAGCCCAGGGGACACAGCTGGAAAGGTGAATGATGTGAAGTGGTGGAGATGGGCATCTGCAAGGGGAGCAGAGGCTCTCCCAGGGGGTGATTCAGAACAGGAGTTTAACGTAGGGATGTGCTCTGAGTCACTTCCAGGGGAGCTTCCCTCTGCCCACTGCCTTCGGACTGACCTGTGAAGAGCAGCTGCTGTCGCTTAATTAGTCTTTGTGAATATTCTGCTTTAATCCATCTTTAAAGCTCACAAAAGCCTATCACATCTGTGTGCTGCTCTTGCTCTAGGCAAGATTGGACCAGTTATCAACAGCTTCAAGAAGCTGAGATTCACCAGCAACATATGGCAATGTCCAAGCTATTACATCCATTTTCTTTTACCTACAGGGAAATAAGTATGTCAGTCAACTAAAGAACAAACACTTTCTTGTTTGCACAGATGGCCATAAAGGCTTCCAGAGCACTTTGGACTGAGCGTATGGAATGCAGCAGTCCTAGATGTGACTTTCTCAGTAGTCCTAGACTAGCCCTGATTTCAGCCATTCCCCTTGGTATTTCATGGAAGTGAGCAGTGTGTATTTGAGCAAAGTGCCATTTGGCTTCTGAAGGTTCCAAAGTTTCAGTGAAAAAAATGATACTAGTCAACCCTCCAGAAAGGCAGTCTGAACAAGTGGAGCAACAGAGCATGAAGCATTCCTTCTTATCTTTTTCCTTAGCTTTTCATGAAATGGCACATGGAAAGACACAAAAATGTTTTTTTCTGGGTTAAAGCAGAATTTTTAGTTTTCCAGTCCTGGAAAATGAGAGTCCATCAGTGTAGTGAGCCCTACAGTGTGCCTGAGAACCTGGGTATCCATTTCCAGAGCTGCTACTATGCTTGGAAAACCATTTTCCTTGCCTACACTGGAAATTTTCAAGGACGTAAACTTTTTCTAAGTGTGTATTTGTGCAGGAGGACAATTTGAGATAATTCTGTATGAGGTACCACCACAATGCAGACTGCTGGCTGCTCAGTGCTGAGTTTGTCATTAAGTTATATCCAATGTGGAAGTACAATGGAGCTGCTAGGTGGCAAAGTAGCTGTTAAAACAACTGTTCCAAATAAAATGTCACAGACTGAAGTTTGATGGATAAAATCTCATTTTTGCATGCCACTGGGTGGAAGAAAAGAGCCCATCTGTTCTCCAAGCATCGCACGTTTTTAAGCAAACTACTTGCAGCTTGGCAGATCAGAACATTAGAGGAAAAAAGGAATTTAGAAAAGCCGACCATAGATGAGCATGAATACAAGATGAGTCATTGAAGTTTGCCCAAAAGCAGCATAAAAATGATGGTTCTTGCCAGGAAATGATGCCAGGGTATTCTCATGGGCTTGGCTGGCTGGGACAGGCAGGCGGAGAGAGAAAGGGGCAGGGAATAGGGGTGCATTCTTCCACTGCCGGGGCTGGCAAGGGCCGCTTGGCTGCTCGCTGCAGGGAGAATGTGTGTGTTTGTCTTAGCAGACAAAGGGCACCATTATCACATACCTCAGCAGGGCTGTAGATGTCAACCAAATAATTGGTTTTATTTAGAATATGACATCCAACTGGTGAATAAAGCATTTTGGGTGTCCTGGAAAGATTTTATATACAAACCAGCTGGAATCCCATTGACAGTAACAGCCTCTTCCTCTCCCTTTCCCACTCCCCATTATTTTGAGTCAGACAGAGCTGGAAGTGACTGAGAGGAACTCCAAGAAGCCTGTGCCTTTGAGCAATAGAGTCTACTGGTGCTAAACATCTGACACTTGTTCATTAAGAGAGACCCAGGCAAGCATTTCATCATTGAGATGAGTATTTAATACATGAATGGGTAATGAGAAGACATATTTGTGGCCAATTCAAAATGCTGTCATACAAGGAGACTCCAAGTCTGAGCAGGTTAGGAAAGCTGCAGGGTGCTTTGGAAATCTCTCAAGTGAACTCACACTTGTAAAGCACAAAGTTGCTGCTGCAGCCTCCGAAGAAAAGTGAAGTGGAATGGGCAGACAGTCATGGGACAGGCAGCAGGTGCCAGGCTCCAGCCTTCCTTTAGCACAACCACTAGGTTATAGGGAAGAGGGAACCTTACACAGCTTCCCACACAGAGCATGACAGCTGCGCCCATCCCAGCGTTCATCCCATCGTTCCAGGGCAGGCTGCATGAGGTATGTGCTGGGATGTTCCCAAGCTCAGAGAAAGTCTGTCATGGTAGCCCCTAGTACATGTGTCTCATGAATAAGGCTAGATAGATGCATCTTCTTACTGTGGCAATCTATCATTTGATTGAGGAAAATTATTCAAGGTAGATATACTGAAAACAAGTATACAACATAAAATGACCGAAGGACTCCAATAGCTGAAGATTAAAATACATTTCAAATGAGACAAAAATGGATAGGAACATTCAATAAAATGCTTTTTCTTGACTTCTGGAAGATGTAGGATGCTGACTCCTGTAACAGGAGCAGAGCATGCCTTGCACATCCCAAATGTCCCAAAAGATAAAGGAATAATTTTTTCAGTAACTTCTTAAGTACTGCAGTCATTATAGAAAATTTAAAACAAGACTGTGATGTGCTAATTAAATAGGACAAGTAGGAAGTCACCGGTTGAAAGATTTTCATCCTGAGTGAAACTATGGAGAAGCTTGATGTCCAAATTCAGTGATCGAGAAGATCACATTTAATCACTGAAACCATTGTTTCATAAGAACAAGCTGACTTTGTTTAATATATCTCTTACTTTTCCGGTTTATAAGTTTGTCTGAAAAAGGCAATCGTGAACATAATGGACTGCTAATCCATACTTGTCGTAACAAGCTAGCTGGGTGTTATCTCAGAAAAACCCCACCAGTATCAACAAAAACTCCCCTCTATATAATACAGGACAGACCCAGTGGATTAAGCCCTTGCTGATTAACAGTGACGAACAGGCATGAAATGGACTGCCATGTTTCTGAGTCAGGCAGCCTAGGACCAAGGCACTGGTTTTGTTCAGCACCTGAGAGTGATTCAAGAAACCTGCAAGGCCACTGTGTGGAAGATGCCCAGGCAGCAAGGGAAATCTGTTATGACATGGCTGTCATGCAGAGTGAGCTGGAGCACTTGCTCAGCTCAAGTCACCCAAACAATAATGATTTTAACACCAGGCAATGCAAAACCACACATCTTTGGATGAGGAGTGCTGGATCTGTGTGGTGGGAAATAGGATGCTGAAAAGAAATTACTCTGTAGAGTTTGTGAATTAAAAGAGGTCAAGCAATGCAACTAAAGTGCTCAGAACATGCTGTGAAGAAATAAATTAAAAAGATATATGGACAAGAAAATAGTGAGCAACAAAGCGATGCAAATGCTTAAATATAGCATTGGTGAGGTGATCCTGAACACCTGTGTCAAGTCAGTGACTATATTTCTTACAAAATTAAATTAACTTCCAGAAGAGACCTACCAAAGAATTGAAGCACAGGAAAATGGCCAAGAGCTCTGTGAAAAAATATCATTTGTTTGTCAAAATCTGTAGACAATGTTTCTATAGTGTCTTAAAATGCCTAGTATTAAGAAGGTATTGATATTTCAGATAAATGATTCAGTGGTAATATTTAAATTATCAACAGATAATAATTATCAGGTTTATGTAGCAGAAATAAGAAGTGCATTTTGTACTCAAGTACATTTGTGCACAAGTACAAGTGTGGTTAAAAAGGGGCTGAGATGGAAATCGTTTCTCCATTTCTTGATGGTATCAGCTGATGATTAGTTGTCTTTCTGGGTGATATGCTTTAGTCTAACTCAAGATATTGATCTCAATATATGAACACTCAAAATTAAATTATCTGTTCCTTGCATGTGGTTGTGCTAAATTTCATTATTCTTTCTTGCCTTGAGATTAGTGACCCTCCCAGTTCTCTCCCCACATTGTTCCGCACACTAAGGTTTGTACCATGGAAACTACAAATAAATTAGAAAATGTAAACACTTGTAAAACACTCTGGTTAAGCAGCAGTTCTTACTTAGCATTTGAGACCATTTACAAATCAGGAGAGAGGAACAAAGTGAGTCAGCAAGATAGAGAAGACATGCCAACTGCAGTACTAAGTGCTAGGACTGTTAGGGTTGTGGGTACCCAACAAGCTCACTGGAACCAAAGGATACCCTGTCTTATGGGTCAGGTGGCCCCACTTCAGCATGTGCTGGACTGAGAATCCCACCTAAATGTTCTCAAAGCCTTTTACTGTAGCTTTAGGCTGTGTGCTGATCCTGTTATCAGGTCTAAGAGCAGAAACTGTGGTCCTGCCAAAATTAGATAAGGGTTACAGAAAGGGAGAGAAGGGCACCAGCAGACACTGCTATCGAACAGAGCACTTGCTTGCACTCTTACACTGCTGGAAATCATCAGCAAATTAGGAATAAAAGGAGCATGCAGGAGGTATGTTCCCAGCTAAACTGCTATAAATGCCACAGCATTTGTACTGACACCACAGACTGCTTCATCACTTAAAAAAAAAAAAAAAAAAAAGGAGGAAGGAAGAAAGATAATATTGCAAAGAAGATTGTTTTTCAAATGAGAATAGTCAAATGTCCTTAGTCAAATCTACCCTGCAGGAATTTAATTATCACTATAACTGAATGATGGTCAAAAGATAATAGACTAAACAGTAACTCTACATCATTGATAAAAACTAATTAAAACATATTAAATGTCTTATGCCAAAGAGTGAATGGGACTGAGACAAAGACGTGAAAGAGTTTGAGCTGTTTATGTTCATGTTTATGCATCATGTTTCAGAGCAGATCCTGGATGATGCACCGAGACTCAGGAGTCATTGAGACTGCAAAATCAAGAGGGATAAACACCATGGGAAATACTGGCAGCTCAGATGAAATTGTGCTCTTGAGAGCCAGCAGTGTTCTGCAATTACTTGAAACCCTCCAGAGTACTTTAGCATCTCTTGGCCTCTGGTGAACAAAAAAGGATAGGGCTGGTTTCTGTTTACAGCAATGCCAGTTGGAAATGAGACACCAAGTTGCTAAAGGGATTTTATGAAATCTTGGCGAGGCAACACCTGCCCATTTGACAATCCTCTTCATAGTTAAAATTACTCCTCTGATGTTTTGAATACCACAATGCATCATTTATTCCTTTTCATACAGGAGGAAACTTCTCTCCTTGTAACTCATGAGCCTGTGTTTGGTAACAGCCAGTCTGTGACATCTCTCTGGGGAATGAGGAACCTTAGAGCAGATCGCACACAAGAAAGACCAGCAGGAACATTTCACATATCCCTTCAATCATGCCTTCCAGAGGGACCATAACACTTACCTCTGACTTGGAGAAGTAAAGTCAGGACATATATTACAACAGGACAAGATTTTAGTTCAGGAACATTTTCAAACCAGGTCCTTAAGCTGGGAGAAGAGAGCATGACTATGCTTGCCCACTTCTACAGCAAGAACATTTCCTCTCATGGCACTCAGTTTGGCTGCCTTGCCTAGCCATCAGGTCCCGCTTCAGTTGGGTCTTCATATTATTCCACTTGCATCCGAGGGCTTAAGGGTAACTGTTCTTTCCTTGAAGTTTCTCTCCACCAAGATCAATGATTTCTAGTCAAAGGAAAGAGTGGAGGCATCTTCAGAGAACTGTGCATGTGAATAGTCTTATCTCAATCAAAGGGTTATAACCAGTACCTTTAATTACAATATAAATTAGCAGCAAGACACTTTCCTTTAAATAATCACTTTTAATCTTGTTACATTTCTTCTCCTTGATTCTTTTGCAAGGGAGAGGCAGACCTTGCTGATTACTAGCCACAAAGATGTATTGATTTGAAGTTGTATACGGTCCTTGCACAGAATGTGGCTTTTTTTTGTTGTTGTTGTTATCCAGGGGGACACATGGTGAACATGTTTAAGCCATTATATAAATTAACATACTCTGCTTAGGTTTTTAATTCTGTGTAAGAGAGAACAGCAAATGAAAACTGAAAAAGTTAACTATTTTTTTCATCCTGCTGTTTCTGGATGGAAAGTGGAATTTAATAAAAGTACAGAAATTTAAAACTGTGGTAATTCGGTTTCATATGTTTCAGTTACTCTTCTCAAACTATGATTTGCACTGAAAATTAATAGCTTAGTTACTGAAAGCCTTATCCATAGTCATGGATTTTAAACAGCTAAAGCAAAACAAAGTGGATATTCCTTCTGTGCCTGGAGAAGTGGCTGCTGCTGCTGAGAGCTGGTGCATCTCCTTGGTGAAACTCTGGTTCAACATGATCAGCTCCTGTCCTAGAGCTCCAAATGTCTCAAGGGCTTTGAGAAAAAACAAGTAGTGTTTGAGTATTATCTATGAGTGTTTATTCAAATCAAGCTGTTTTAATTCCCTACAGTAACCTTAAAATGGACAATCATGATTGTGAATTAAATATCAAATATATAATTGCTTCAAGGAAAAATTTATATGGAGTTGGTCCATATAAATTTAAATCTATATTTAATAGTATTTGGTAAGAAATATGCTGTATTTGTTCAAATAATAAATAGTATCTAATTTTATTTGTTATCCCTCCACAGTATGGATTACAGTGCTGTGTTCCTCCACTGCACCAGACAGAAGCCATATAATGAAATTTGTGACCCAGCATGCTCAGGGAATGGAGGAGGACCAGGTTTGGCTAGCAGAGAGCTGGATCCACAGAGATAGTAAAGATAGGGACCACGTGAAGAGTGCTGAATGAGTAGGGTGTGGGGATTTATCACCTTCTGGGGGCAGCAGCTTTCCTAGTTGTGCCACTTCTGGAGAGGGAGTGAGGCGCTTCAGGGCAGTGATTCTCCCTTCATGCAAAGTGCTGAGGCACTTCAGGGAATACTAGCTGCATCCCAGGCTCCTGCTACCCACTGAGGGGCCTTATGGCCCAGGGTTTCTTTGAATCTCCGTGCCAGAAGATACCAATTCATATATTTATGAAATCTAGGGCAGACTCACAGCTTTAGTACTGAGAAATTTTATTGTATTATTGTATTACCCTTTTGTTCCTAACACTTACAGTCCCCTTTCACCAGCTCTTTAGGTTATAACTGTGCTGTAGCAGCATATGGGATTGTGAAAGCACTGTGCCATAACAGCATTTTATTCTGACAGTCATTTACCCTCAGCTGTAGCCAGAGCTATGAGCAGGAGTTAGACCTATACCCCATCTGGGTCATTTTATATGCATCACTGTTCTATTAGAGGAGGTTTTTTTACATATCCCTGCTTCTAAAACTGACAGCTTTACTGCTGCATTCACTCAACCTCCCCCCAAACACCAGCTTCAAAGCCTCAATGCTTTCTGAGCGCCATTGGGCTTTCAAATACAAAAAAATATTGTTTTTTGCTAAAAGATGTGCTTTGTTCCTTTTGTTGGGTAAGCAGAATGTTCCGGCAGCCTCAGCATTTCATCATTAACTGCAGACCATAATTCACACCCGGCTTGGGAGAGAACTGGAGCAAAAAGAAAAATGGTTTTGCCTCCCCGCCCCTGACCTCATGCCACCGTGTTATTTGTCACAAGATTGCTAAGCCATTCCCGAATATAAATCAGTATCATTCAAAAAACAATGTCAAAGGAAACAATGGAAATCCCAGGATTTTATGAATGGGAGGGATTGTCCTGTGCTGCCAGACTTGGATCAATGCAAAGCTGGCAGGGAATGCCACTGCAACACAATAAATGCTGCCATCTGTTACCTCTGAGTTCCTGGAGCATGTAAAAGGCACCAGTGAAAATGAGCCCTGCCCTGACACGAGATGCTCGGGCAGTTCCTTCCCATCCAGGAGGGCAGCAGGCAAAAGCCGGTGTGTGGTGGCATTGGTGATGCTTTGCCTCGCAGGTGTCACCACCGGGAAAGGCACCTAGGGGTGCCGGGACTGTTGGGGGCATCCCCACGGTGGAAAGCCTCCAGGAGCTTTCCAGAACCATGGTTGTCAGATGCTTGTCTTCCTCACAGGACTGGCACAGATCAGTGCTTGGTGGCACCAGGGCCCTCCTTCTTTGCCCAGGAAGATCCCATGTGCTGCGCACTATGAAGAGTTTTGTGTATTTTTGTGGGCGTAAAGCAACCATTCCCGTTACAACACCTCATCCCAGGTCTGAGGGTGATTCAGGAGAGCATGCTGGCCAAGGGGGCTGCTTCCCTCCTCCCCAGCCCCCTGCAAGCACCTATCTAACTCCAAGTGCACAGGACATGTTTGTCAGGTTCTGTCACCCCTCCACAAGCATCTCCCCACTGCGGGGAATGGGGGCTGCCTGCCAGCATTTGCCATGAGAGGAAATGCCTTCCCATATCACCCTGATGCTGACTGCTTGGCTGAGCAGTGGGGCATTGTTTCTGCACCCTCAGGCATGATGTGGTTGGGATTATTTATATCCAAGATACCTGCAGCTGAGGTCTTAAACACAGAGGCACCCCAAAAGATAACAGGCTGCTATTCTGTGCTCTGCAGAGCAATCTGTGAAGCCTAATGGCAGAAACAGAAAGGGAGACACCCACGTGCAAAAGCAGCCTGCTCAAAAACAATCCAGTTATTTTTGGTGCAGAATACTACTAATGTTTGCAGACACATTTTTTCCACACCCTGAGTTCATGCAGAACAGGGGATAAAATAGTAAATTGTAAATCTGTAAATAGCTCATCATTTTCATTTGCTTTGCATTCAGATAACATATTCCAAATGTAAAAACTGGGTGGACTATACTGGCTACCCAAGGAACACTACTGGAAACAGTGCTTGTATGCATATCTTTGAAAATCAGGCACCTGGGGGCTGTGTTAATTTCTCTCACTATTTTAGCTGGGCTTCACCCTTCCAGGTGCATGGTTGCTTGGAGCTGAGGCCACATGTCCCACAAACACTTTGGGATCTGTTGACCCTACCGCAAATTCACTGGGATACTACATGGGGGACCATCTGTGCCTGATTATAGACAGCAAAACAGCCATCCCACAGCAGGGACAAGCATGAAGGTGAACCTTTCAAAAGACTTAATTATGTAAAAATGATTTATATTTTGAAATCTTACAAGATTTCTATTTTGAAAATTAACTACTAGAAAAAATTCTTGTTCTGTCTACTCGTGTCAAAATACTTGCATCCCTCCCACCCTGCTTCCCAGTTCACTTTGTATTTACAGGAAACATTGCACGGACTGTGACACCACACGCTCTGAGCAACACTTTTCCTCAAAATCAGATTCAGTGATTGCGATTAAACTGAGATGTGCCTGAATTTCTGCTGAACATGAATAAATGACAGTTAGCTCCTTATCTCTGAGTTTGTCAAACAAGA
The DNA here is from genome assembly GCA_013400175.1 of Phainopepla nitens. Classification (NCBI taxonomy): domain Eukaryota; kingdom Metazoa; phylum Chordata; class Aves; order Passeriformes; family Bombycillidae; genus Phainopepla; species Phainopepla nitens. The sequence goes on along the minus strand of VXBQ01014373.1, from coordinate 191,597 downwards.
GTGATTAGAAATATGCAGTTGGCTGTAAGAAACCAACATATAAACCTGTGAAGTAATACTGAACAGCCTCATAAGCTGATTTTTAGCTTAACTGGTTTTCATCTAGCAAGAACTTCACCAGGAGGAAAGTACGACTAATCAGACAAGAAAAAAACATAGTCCACATTAAAACCCCAATTCATTTGCCAACTAGGTCTCGAAACACTATGAGCTATGACTGGCAGATGCCTGGAACCAAGCTACCCTTCCTAAGCAATCACTTATATGGTGCTATGGCGCAGCAATTATTTACTACATTAGCAGATAACCACATTTGATCAGAGCTATTAACTAGTTTAGATAATTCACATGTAGCCACTACCCTGTATAAGGGAGTGAAGGGATCCACAGCACTTTGGTTTGACTGGGGACACTCCAGTTCCAAATCCCAGTGTGAAACACAGATGTTGTAGACCACGTGGGCAGACATTTAGAAATGCTCTTTTCCCCCCTCCAGTCACACTGTGGTCAAGGTGGTTCCATGAGGAGATGGGTTCATGGGATTAAGAGAGGGGAGCTGCTGGCTGAAGCCTTCCCCATCCCACCTAAACTCGTGTTTGCCGTGGGCTGGTAGCTGGAAGAGGGCACAACGTGGGGCAATGGGCAGTGAGCTGCCTGCAGCCTGCGTACTGGTGGGGACATGTCTGAGCCAGGAACAACTTCATCTGTCCAGAGATGAGCAGTAAGGGCTCAGCCTCCAAGCTGCTCAAACACTGGTGCAGTTTCGGGTTGGGGGATGGCTTACAAGATACACAAGCTGACCTGCACAACAAGGTCTATCCTGGTACTGGTGGGGGAAGCACAGAGAAGATGAACCAGCAGCTGCAAGGAATCCATGTGTATGCACCTTCCCAAGGCCCTTTCAGTCCCTGTTTGCTACCAGACACTAGGGTGATTTTGAAATCTGACCACTGAGAGCAGTTCCAATGCAGAAATCATTGGTATTTTCTACTAAACGTGAGAGAATGAGTGATGGATTTGACTCCTGCTGAGTGCTCCCCTGATCCCAGCCCTTAAAGGGAAGAGGCCAACTTTCCTTTCCTTTCCTTTCCTTTCCTTTCCTTTCCTTTCCTTTCCTTTCCTTTCCTTTCCTTTCCTTTCCTTTCCTTTCCTTTCCTTTCCTTTCCTTTCCTTTCCTTTCCTTTCCTTTCCTTTCCTTTCCTTTCCTTTCCTTTCCTTTCCTTTCCTTTCCTTTCCTTTCCTTTCCTTTCCTTTCCTTTCCTTTCCTTTCCTTTCCTTTCCTTTCCTTTCCTTTCCTTTCCTTTCCTTTCCTTTCCTTTCCTTTCCTTTCCTTTCCTTTCCTTTCCTTTCCTTTCCTTTCCTTTCCTTTCCTTTCCTTTCCTTTCCTTTCCTTTCCTTTCNTGACACAACTGTGCAGGACAGGCAGGAAGAGCTTGGATCATGTGTCGATGGTGTATCCTGCCAAACAGCAGCCCAGCTTCCCAGCCACTGCAGGGGGAACGGTGCAATGCTGTGGCACCCCAAGCCAGCTGGGAGCTCTGCTGTGATCCCAATGTGTCTGACCTTTCATCATGACATTACTACAGCATTATTCTGGTTAGGAAAGGACAAGAGTCTGTGTCTTGGGCAAAGTGTGTCATAAAACATCATAGAGGACAAACACCCCAGTGGTGCCAGTTCAGCCTACCTGAATGCCTTTTGTCACGGTTCTCAAGGTTTCTTATGACAATCCTATCTCTCTGCTCTGGTAGCAGATAGCAAGTCTGCATCTCAAACCATAAAAATCTGCCAGAAAACACAAGTTTGGATAATTTCCCTAACATAAAATGCTATGTCCTTTTCTTTTTGTGCATATCCTGAAGATGTAGAGCAAGGCCCAGATTTTCAACTCACAAAATGATGATGGTAGGTACAAATGTGTGGCCAAAAGGCTGGATGCAGGCCAGAGAGCAAAATATTTGACTCAGGCAAGTGGGTGCAAGGGCTTCTGGTCCTGAGTGGCTCTGGTGTGGATTGGAGGATCACAGGGTGGCTCAGGTAAGAAGGGACCTCAGCAGGTTGTAGGTGTAGCCCAGCCTCCCACTCAGAGCAGGAGCAGCCCGTTTGCCATCTGCCTTTGCCTTTCCCTAGTTCTACTCCATCACAGCTGACCCTGGGGATTGTCTTGCAGCAGATGCAGCCAGGTCTCTGCAGTGGTGCATCCCAGCTGGGGATGCTGCTTCCTTTCCTGGGCTGTGAGGAGCAGCACTGTGCTGCTGGGGGACATGACATACAGGGGGAAGAATTTCGTTTGGCCACTGCCTCAGGCACTTCACGACAAGAATGACCTGAAACCACTTTGCAGTTTTCAACAGTCTTAACAATGGAGATTACTGTTTTGTTAAATACTGCACAATCTAGTATCCTGATTGATTAAATTTTAACATATACATATATATTTACACACACAGCATGCTGCAGAATGTTGTAGAAACCCTAAACCCTATTTCCGTCAGGCTGCCCACAGAGGTCGGTAGGGGGACAAGCAAATAGGAAGCAAAAGGCAGTCCTTTATTTGGATGTGGGGCTGACAGGGCTTGTCTCTGGATTAGTAATGGTGAACTGCCACTACAGGAACCTGTTTTGTTACTGGGACACGTTACAAGTCAGCAGACAGCCACATATTTCTGACTCATCAGCTGATACTAATAAATGACTTGGGAGCACACCAAAAATCCCCACTGGCCTTCCCTCCTTCCTTGAAAGGCTGTAATTGTCTTTCTCTCCTTCCCCTCAGCTTTAGAAAAAAAAAAAAATCACATCAAAAAGCTATACATTTTAAATATGGAGAATGACCAAAATAGCTCATCAGTCCCAGCATCACCCCAAATAAAGGTGCAAACCCTCCAGAGGGAAGGATGCAAACCTAATAAGGAATATAAAAGATACACCAATAATTTTTTTCCTTTTTTTTTCATATAAAAATCAACATTCCCTATAACCAGAACTGCCTGTGACAAAGCCAATGCCCATGTCTGTGGGCTGCTGCATCTCTCACTATCAGCCAGGCTAGCAATGCTGAGCAGCAGGATTTCAGGTATACACATTGAAAATGTCTTTGTTTCTCTGAACAAAGGAATGAGGCAAAACTCCACAAACCTCAACACCGTACTTCTTCAAAGTGGATAGGTACGGTCCCTTGTCTCCCCAGGGATACAGCCACCTTTGCTTATGCCACATCTGCATCATTAGTGGGGCCAGCATCAGTTAAAACCCAGTTCCTGAAAGCCAGGTTTACAGACTGACTCCCAGCACCTGAGTTTCTCTGTCCTAGAAAACAGAACCACCGATGTTATATTCTTCTGGAATCCTTCATCCCTTATTTAATGTCCAGTTTCTCACTTAAATAATCTGTGTTAATTTGAAACCAATTTTTCCCAAATTCTCCATAAATATTAATCCTCAGGGGAATGTATTTAGACAAAATGTAAATAGTGTCCTTTATGTAATTTTGTTTGGACAGAACAACTGTCACCAAGATATCGTGTGATCTCCAGGGTACCATCAATAGTGCTTTCATACTTTTCTGTCACTGGGGTGTAATTAAAGATCTCTCTTTCTTCTGGTATTGAGTCATTACTGCATAAATAAAGTCTCCTTGTGAATTACCTCTGTCTCCTTCAATGCAAGAAGAACACAGAGCAAAGCTGTGTTTTTTAATTCTGTCTGTTTTTAACAGATATAACCCTCTTAGAGCTTAACCATGTCTTTACAGACACAGATGCTCAATTACATCTTTACTTTTGTTCTTATGCTCCTATACTGTTTTGTGAAGCATGAAGGAGCATTAAATATGCTTGCCATGATTCCTAGAGGACATTTAATTGAGTGGATGTCCTGATGAAATAATTCCACCTTTATCATGTACATATCTAACTCCAAATGAAATATTAGGAAGTCTGAGAAAGATAAAGATGAATAAAAGGGTTTAAAAGACTTATTTCCCACAAGTACCCTCAGAGTCCATGAAAGCGTCTCCGAAAGAAAGTTTGATGAGAACAATCTTGAGTGACCTGCACACCTGCCGAACTCAGTCCTATTCAAAGCCATATGTTAAAAATACATTCAATAATACTCCTCTTTTTATCTCTAAGGGCTTCTCAGAACAGACTGTCCTGGGATGGTATCTTTGTTTGCCTCTGCTGTTCTTCCTGCTCTCACATTTCAGTGGCTGGAACATACAAAAAACCGTCCTGGCATTTTCTTCTTCCCCTGAATGCAAGGGGCCTAATGCATGTTTGCTTGGGACTCATACACATTGAAGCTCAAAGCGGGTACTGTCAGCACATTATAAAGATTATAAGAGTGGTTGACATAAAGCTGCCTGCTGCAACAGGGACTCAGAAAGGGCTGCGCAGAGCCAGAAGCAAGGAGGCCAGCTGGAAGGCAGGCTGAGAATGAAATCACATCTCCATAAATTTCATATTCAGAAATATGAACAGCTTCTCACTCAGAGCTCACAGTTTAAAAGCTGATAAATTACAGAATGAACACAAGCATCTATTTACTTTATCCTTTATTCTTGTTAATTCTGCAGTGCAGCCTTGCTCATCCAAAGCTTAGCACTAATTTAGTGTCAAAAATTCAAAAGCATTTGAGTGGCCAGGCTAGAACAAGTTTGCTAGTAAATCGACTTGCTTATGAATTGATAAGAGCACAGGATTCTCTTTTTACCTTTTATCTATATTTAATTTGTTCAAATAAAAGTTTTGGGGTGTTTGGGTGGTTTTTTGGTTTTGTATTTGTTTTATTTTTGGGGGTTTTTTTTGTTTGTTTGTTTGTTGGGTGTTTTGTTGGTTTTTTTTTTAAGTTCCTAATGGATCATTTATATCAGAGGAAAGAGGATCTGATGAAAAACTCCAGATTTTTATTTGCCTTCCTCACAGGGCAGCCATGACTCTCTCCTCTTTCCCACTGATGACCTGTAGTGGGGAGTGTTGCTTTGAAATACAGACAAGGACGAGGCATTTCTTACAAAAAGGGAAGCAGAAAAAGAAACAAAAGTAAGGAAACAAGCATCACCAAAAGTACATCTGTTTTCCTGTGACAAGACTAAAGAACTCAAGCTGGACTGGCTATTGAGCTAACAAAACAAAGTTGATTCTGTACCTTTTTCTGGCAGAAGACTCCACCTCAGCCCCCACATATCTGTAGACCAAATTTGCCTCAAATTTTTACCCTAGGATGTGTATGTTTTGAATATGTGAGGCTTTAGGCTTCACATAGGAACACAAATGCAAGTATGATCCAAGGCTTTGGAGTGATTTCTAAAGCAAGTGTGGAAACAGGGTCTGAAGGTTTCTTAGCTGAATTTGTCTGTGCTTTCTAGTGCTTCAAATTATTGTTATTTATATGCAGAAGGTTTCAATTACCTGCATGTTTGTACATGGTAAATCTGAAAATTTTGACTTTAATAATGGCACTGATAGCACTGAAACACTGGATCTAAAACCTTGTAAATAGCAAATCCTTTTGTGGGTGCCCACTAAGTCCAGGGAGTAATCCATGCTGTTTGCATTGGATTTTCCCCTTTGCTTCCTCCATTTTGGCTTAATACAAATAAAAAGTTAGCTGGGCAAACATGTAAGCTCGGCCAATCCATATTCATGGAAAAAATGTGTTCATTTGAGTTCAGTGTCCCAACCAATCCCCCTCATCTGGGTTATCACTCTGTGTTGTACATTTCAGACTAGTTAAAAATGAAACTAGAAGAGCTTTGGACCTCTCTGCATCAAGAGCAGAAAAGTGAGTTGCCCAAGCTATTCAAACAGACAAACTAAGAGAACACATTAAACTAACACTAATAAAAATATTCCAGTCCTCAAATTTTGCATGCAGCATCTGGCAACATTTTCTCCTTAAACTGAGCTGATTTTCTTCTTTTTTTTTTTTTAGCATATGCATATAGCTAATTTATAACTGAATTGTGATAAAAATGTCACATGTTGTGTCCATATGCCGCAGCTTTATAAACTTTGAGTAATACCAACCATAAAAATTATGAAAGTATCATTGTAATCAAATTGTGACAATGATATGCTAAAACCAGTGGATGATCTAACTCAGAAATCCCTCAAAAAAGGAAACTTTTCTTCTCTTAAACACAAGATATAGGCAGTACAATAATTGAGCTCAGACACTTGTCCTGCTCTTCTGGCCCCCAGAAAACAAATGTAAAATATTCATCCTATAGCTCAGTATCTTCTAACACCCACCTGGTTTGGACTTGACAGCATACAAGGCTAGGCAAAACCACATTAGAGAGATGCATTTCAGCAAGCACTGCATTAAACAACGGCTGCATTGACAACATCATGACAAAAAATGTCACCAAGCCTCACACAAACTAGCAATGCAAGATTTATTTTTTTTAATTATCCTGTATACTTATCTACAATACACAAGTACAATAAAATATGGTTATAGGAAATCTATAGGGTTCAATACATAGGGGTTTTTTTCAGTTTCCACTTTGCAAGCCCTTGGTAAAAGCCCTGACTTTTTTTTTTTTTTTAATTTGGATTTTGACTGAAATTCCCTCAGGACAGAGAATCAGAATCTAATAATTTATTTTCATAACTGCCTGCTATGTTATGGAATGCTCCTATGAAGCTTTGGATATTGCAGCACAATTGTTATCTGCCAGCAATGTTTATGCACACAAAGCTAAAGATCAGCCAAAATTTCATTACAGGAAACAAAAACCACTGGAAGACAAATGCAAAAACCATTTGGTAGAAATCGTAGATACTGGAATGAAACCTTTTTCTCATATTGAATTAGAAACAGAATATATTACAGAATTCAAAGGCAGAGCTGGAAGAGATGGCTGAGATCATTTGGTTTGAGATTTTGCAGAACATCAAACTCAGACTTCTCTGTTAACCCTTGTTATATCCAGAGCATCTCTTTCAGTAGGAAAATAATGCCTATCTATGATAGATATTAACTAGCTTAGTTGTTAATTACCCCTTTTGTTAAACACTTACACCTTATTTTTAATCTGAAGTGTTTCTGTCTTTGACTCTTCTTGATGGACAGTGCTCTATATTTGTTGGGCTGGAGAGTTATCTGCTAATAAATTTTTCTTTCCTCTATATATATTCATAGGCTGCACTAGCCTTGTTTTTGATAAGATAAACTGACTTCTCACCTTGGGACTTCCTTCCCCAAGTTTTTTTTTTTTTTTTTTTTTTTTTTTTTTTTTGACATTCTGGTAGTTTTTACTTGAATCCTCTCCAGTTTTTAATATCCTCCTTGAATTGCTGACATCAGAAATGGACTCATTTGGCCAATGTATTGGTGCCAAATGGGGAGGTAATATATCCTATTTACTCCCACTCAATATTCCCATGTCTTTAATAATTTGGCAGAAGGGCTGGGTTCGTCGTGGTCTCCAGCTCCTTTCCAGTCTGTCATAGTTTCCTTCGAGGAAGCACTGCCCTTTCCCCAGAAGGACGCTCTGCACTATCTCCCTGGGTGTCTGGATTTGAGCTTGGCTGCATTTTTTGAGAGCATGTATTTTAACAGCAACCAGACTACCAGACTATCAGATCATGCAGTCTGTTGTGTGCCACTGCCCTATCTGTACCTCATTTGCTGTTTCTCCTATCAGTACATCACTGTCAACCTTCACGAAGACAACAAAGCTTTAAGATCTATTTCATGTTCCTTCAAAGCAAGGGAACATATTTCTGTCAGGGCACAAGCATGGGCTCTGTGTTCAGGGATCTCTTCTCTCCCAATTTTATTTCTGTCTTACTGCAGGTCCATTGACACAAAACTAGATACTGTCACCAAATGGCAATAAGCAAATGCATCAGTTTACACACAGATTAAGTTTAGTTCTGCAAAGGACCAACTCTAGTTAAATGAGAATGCTTAATCACAAAGAAGTGTCTAACAATCACTGGCTGAGAAATTAAAGCATAAAAACACCACACTGCTTTGCTTCTCAAGGAATGTTTACCACTTCTTGACATTTAGTGAGGAAGTACTGTTGCAGCCCCTCAGTGTGAATGCAGCACATGAGATTGTATGTGCTTATTAATAATAACTTTCTTCTGGTTTCTTCTTATTCTTCTGTCACGCCAAACTTCAACTGGCAGTTTAAAACCTGTTGTTTGCCCATAGATGCTGTAATTGCACTCAAGTATGCCTGCTCACTGCAAACCTACAAATCACATCTATGCTGGCACCAAGCTGCAGTACCCTTCTAAATCCCACTGGAGATCCTGCAGTCAGCCTGGTGCCAGCCTGCACCCAACACACTACCACCGCAGCACTGCCCAGCCTTCCTGTCGCAGAGCCCTTGGTAAAAACCCAAGGGGGAGACTGTCAACTCCTCGGGCCAGGACCCAGAGCTCGCTCACCATGCTGTCATGCCACTGCCACCAAGCCCTCTGCCAGGTTCCCCAAAGATAGGATATCTGAAGGTTGGCAGCCTGCTGCCCCTCCAGCTGGAGGCAAGAGAAGTCTTATGGAGTGGGATGAACCCAGTGGACTGCAGCTCTCAGTATAGCCAGCAAAAATAACTCAATAGCAGTGACAAGAAAAGCAGCGTTCACTGGGGCACATGCCAAAAGGGAGTCCCTGCTGAAACATGCCTGGAGCTAACAGGCAGGACTCAGGACCCACAGCAGCGTGGGCAGGACAGACAAGCTGGCAGGACCTTGCTGCCAGGATGTGCATTGGAAATGCAGGGGGAATTTCACTCTATGCAGCCATGGCCATGAGCAGAGGGCAGCTCCATCAGCACATTGAGCAGCTGCATCCAGATTCAATTGCTTCTTTTCCTGTTTGACTGACAGTGAGCAAAAGGGCTGTTTAGTGTTAGGAGCAATATGTATCATATGTTCAGGCAACAGTGGTGCATTGTACCCCCGTGGAGCCTTTGCTCTCCCCGTTCGTAGCCCCTGGGCACCTGACATCACTCCAGCAAGCCACTGTACAGCAGGATTTTTCCAGTGGATGCTGGTTTAAAAGCATTAACTCATCCTATTAACTGTCTTTGGAGGAATCCACCTTGCAACTGCAATGAGATCACGACACCCCTGATGCCTCTGGAGACCAGACGTTCCATTACAGGATGACGAATGGAGGAGAACACTTTTCTTTGCACATGTAGATAAAATCCCCGGAGCCCACCCCTCCTGCTCCATCCCCCTCCATGCCTTCTCACCCTCCTCACCCTTCTCCCACCATTTTATACAATCGTTTCCTTGGGAAAAAGTATGTCTTATTTAAAGCTTCAGTGGAAACCAACCCAGCCCAGCACCCAGAGGAGATGCTCAAAGATCCACTGGGGCTCTGGTGCTGAGCATGACACAGGAACAGACTCCAGAGGCAGACTCAAATCTCTGCAGCCACAGGAAATGAAGCAGCTGTGCCCCTGCACAGCCTGGGTAAGTAGAGCAGGAGGCAGCTGCTGGGCTATTCATCCAGCATGAGGAGAGAAGAAGGAGCAAAAATTTATCTCAAGCCAGGAGGCCGATTTAGGCAGGCTGTATGACTCAGCACAGCCTGCCCATAGTCAGTCCCACCCCAGTGTGGGGGGCTGCTCTATGGAGAACTCCATGTCACCACTCCTCCGTGGTGGTCACATCCGGGCAGTCCAGAGGTCTCTTTTCATGGCTGCACCAAAATTAAGACCGTTCCAGCTGATGCCAAGCTAAGGAGGAAGCTGAAGTGGCATAAATGCAAGTTATAGTCTTCTCCTTGGGCACCACCAGGGCGTGGCTGGGCTTCAGCAGCTCAGCTCCAGAAGCCAGTGGTGCAGAGGTTCACCTGGGGGCTTTCAGAAGTCAAGATGTCTGCATCTTCCTCATTTCTGGCCCTGCTTGGTCTGTGTCCATACAGTGACACGGAACATTTAATCCGGGATTCATGGCCACGTGCCATGTCTCATGAAAAATAGAAGGGAGAACAAAGAAAAATTAACTGATTGGGGTGTAGTAGGGCTGAAGTTGGTTACATAAAAACAGGGTCGAACAAAGAATTTCAGCACATGCTACTGGGAGCAGCCCTGGTGAGGATGAAAGAGACCAGTGTGTCAGCCAAGCCCATCTGGAACCTTCCAGTGTCACCTCTTGCACCTCATATTTGCTACATAGCTGACCTAATAAGTGCACAAGCTCTCCTGGTCTTTCTGGAAACCTTATTTAATACACATATATTTCTGCTTCTTATAATTCTTGCTGCCATCCCTGTGAATCCTGAATTATTAATGTTTAAAACAATTAAGTGGCTGTGAAACTGCATTATAAAGTAGATTCATTCTTATTCAACTGATACTGGTGCAATACTGCAGGGCTCCTTCATCATAAGTTCTGAGATCAGTGTCCAGGGAGTCCTGGACAAGAAAGGCTGCTCTAGTTAGTGACAGTGTGAAGGGTGCCAGGGAGCCTCTGGTGATTTTTTTTCTCTCAAAGGTGAATGCATTGCTCTAAGTACAGAGTAGTTTTTAGCACAGCTGGCCTGCACGTGCAAAAGAGTCATGGACACTCCCAATAAGCCTCTGTTCAAAACCTGAAAAGGCCAGGAAGTGTTTTAATGTAGTTATTCTCTCCTTTTAAAAAAAGCACACAGAAGAAAGCAGGCTGCTTTCTTCCATTTCTTGGCTGGAAAGAGCTTTAACAACCCCCCTGTCTAAAATAAGGGAAACCGAACAGCAGGTTGAACAAGATGAAAGGAACTGAAATATTACTAGAGCTACAGCAATCTGTTCTTATAATTGTTTATATTCTTTCTCCTTTGCCACTGTCCTTTACTAAAAGCACGTATTGATTTTTGTTATCTGTTCCTCTGCCTGCTCTCTCTCGAGTCATTTAGATGCTTACAGGAATTTAAATAGACTTTCAGAAATGGTGCTTCCAGTTCTGAAGGTTATTTAAAAGGACACTGTCAAGACATTTCCTTTGTTTTTATTTTTAAAATGTTTTGAGTTAAAATTTTAAGAAATTTTATTTTTACGGGATTGATGTTTATCCAAGCATAGGTCAGATTCAGATTTCCTTTATTACCTGGGCTCTAACTGAGCTAATATTTTTCCTTCATCAGAGAACTACTACCAACATAAACATTCCTCACACTGTAACATAATAAACTTCTTCAAGTCTTCTGCAGAAGAAACTAAAAATAGAAAAAGTGATTGTGGCATTAACTTGCTGGTTTATGTAGTTACAAGAATTAATGCTGGAGTATCTTTTTTTTTGATTATTCCTTTGATACCAAGATGCATGGAGAAAAGGAAAAAATCATCAGCAAACTCAAGCTTTCATTTCCAGCACTTACTTAAAAAAAAAATCCATATTTTTTTCCCTGTGAATCTGTACAATGGCAGAGTCACAGTGGAGGGAGACAAGGGTGGCCCGTGCCCATAGCACAGAGCTGGACACCTGCTGCACACTGTGGCTCAGCTGCACAGCACGGCTGCCGCGCCTGGTGCCCCCTGCAAGTGGCACACGGGCACTGACACTCAGGTCCCCAGGGTGCCTGGGAGGATGGAGATCCCCAGTGCTCCATTCTTCTTTCAAACTAGGAACCTCCAGGCTCTCTCCCAGAGAGAATAAAGCAGCTGTCTTGCAGGGGTCTTCCATGCTTTCCAAGATTTCAACAGAGGGAGGAAATTATTTTCTCTGAGAGTCCCTAAACTGTGTCCTCTGCCAGCCTTATGCTGGGGACATCTCTTCTATCCATGTAGCTGGGTGGTTTCTTCCTTCTGGGGGGTGAGGAATGAATCACACACACTTTCCTTGATCCCATTCAAAGTAATTTAAATATCTCATTAAGGCCGCAACTGGTCCTACTCTCCTTTCAGCAGAGAGAAGAATAATAGCACAAGTATTTTAAACATAGGCTTACTAAAGCATCAGACAAGGGGCTTTGGAGCAGGCTAATACTTTTTTTTGTGACTCAAAAAACCTAAACATCAAATAAAATATAAACACCCCACTGGTGGTGGGCCTTTAGTCAGGCTCAGGAAAATTAAGGTTCATCCTTGAAGGCAGATGACTTAGAATTACTACCAGAGGAAAAAAAAATGTAAACAAATAGGTTTTGTGGTGTTTGTGCTCTGGTCATCAGGCCTATTGTTGAAGAAGCTGTTATTAGTTACACACAATCACCTCTAGAAAAAGCAAAATCCTTCAAAAGTGGCTACTCTTCAACACAGCGAAATGCCGCGTGCCCGTATCTAAGTCAGAAGCTTGCCCTGGGCAGAGAAACCACACATTGTGCTGTAAACATGCATCCGCAGCAAGTGTCTGTGTCTGGAGCAGCACGACCCCCTCTGCCCTTTCCATCCCCAAAAGAAATTAAAGTTCTCACTGCTGATAATCATGCAGGAATTGTCCAAAAGAGCTTTGCGTTGGTTTTTAATTTTCCAGACATGAAACATTTCCCTCAGCTGGAAACAGAGAGTAATTGAGAATCTTGGCCTAATATGTCTGTAAGGAAACTCGGGGATATTTTGGATGAAGCCACAATTGGCCAAGAATCATGAGCATGAACTACATGGCAAGTAGCCTGTGGATTCACTCAATTTCTGTCCTAGAAAAAGCAGTCATAGGCAAGTCAGTAAAAGAAATTGGTTGAAAGAAAGGAAGGAGAAGCACAATGATTTTAACTAACAACAGTCAGCAGCGGAGTTTGCTTGTGAAATGCCTCAAAGAATGCAGTGAGTGTCCATCTCTATATTTCTCTCTCACTGATGGGTGTGTATAAAGTTTTGTTGATTTTATGCCTGCTTCTAAATCTTACAGCACAAAGAGCACCATTAAGATGTTAGCATTTGAGCATGAACAAAATAAGGGGGAGGGCTTTTTTTAAAGGCCTTCACTTAGAGAACTTTTTGATATCTCCTTGCTGCAGTAGTTCGGCACTGAAGCACTGTCATTGCAGAGAACATCTGTTCTGCAGAGAAACTATACAATTGTTGCAGTTTTTGCTTTTATAGATCCAATTTTTTTTTCCCTCTGAGCCTAGTTCTTTTGAACTTTACTTCAGTAACAGGCTTCTTTGAACACAGAAGCAACCACAAAAACAATCTTTAAAAATCACTTTGATGCAGCTGAGAGACACTAAATTCCCTTCCACTGGCTTAAATAACCTTATTCTAAATTCAGTGAAATAAGAGCTGATCCAGTGTCTTAACAGTGGTATTTTACAATCAGCATGTTCTTTTCTCAATCTCTCAAGAGTAACAAAAAACCCCCCATGTTTATAACCTTTATTGGGAAGTCTCTTACACTATGTCCAATGCCAAAACTCAGGGATCTTCCAGGACTGGGAACCCACAGACTCTAAGCTAATATGAACAAGAAATTACCATTGCAAAAACTAACTTGCCATTAATTCAGCTGAAAGGTTACTCAGGCTGGTGTACAGCTATTCTGTTCACGGGTCTGAAGTGTTATGGGATTTTTTTGGCTTTTAATGGTAATAATGGTCCTAGTTTTGTGTTGCTTGAGTGACACAAGTGTCAGTTCAATTCTTATTAAGCAGTCAAAAGTCAGTTGAGTAAATCTTTTCATTTTCTCACTTCCTTTTGGGAAATATTTCCTGAAGACGACCCCAAACTTAGCTAGCTAGGGGGTTGCAAGTGCAAAGATGTCACTAAGTGTTGATCCTTCTAATACACAATGTCTTCCAGAAATAGTTTGGAACTTCATTTCCACCTTAGATGAAGCTAAACAGGCCAGCTGGCATTTTAGGCAAAACCAGGATGGGCCAGCAACAGATGGAAAATTAAAGATAACTAAAAGGAAGCAAAGGCAACATGCATAATTTTGACATGCTTTAGAAACATAAATGCTCGCACGACCACTAGCTAGCAATGAAATCCAGTTTCCTTGAGCAACAACAAAACATTTACTTCAGTGAAGAAGTATAACAAAATATTTTCCTCACTTTTGCAAGACATTATCTCATAAGATTTTGAATTGCAGTAATGTATAAAGTAAAAAATAATAAAATAATAAGGGTTTTTTTCTGTATTGAATTTGAAAACTTCCAGAGCTCATTGAAGAGGGATGGCTTCCTTGTAGTTTCAATCAGTTGCAGTGACAACTGAGAAGGAGGAATTTTCTGCTCCCCTTCTTTGTTCTGCAGCATGAAGTAGTATAGGCAGATGATACACTCAAGAGATGTGCACATTTACAATTTTGGAGGCATTAGTCATCTTTCTGCTATCAATTTACTCCATGCCTGCACCCATAGCAGTAAATGGAGGTGTGTGTAAAGGCTCAATGGGGGTCTGGGACTTTAAGGGACATTCCTAGTTGGTGACTTCAAAGAGGATTCCATCTAGTTTTTTCCCTCTGATGTAAATGGGTTCATGGGATGAGTTTGAATGCCAGCATATGCTAACCTTTGCTCTCTAAGAGAAAATTAATATAATGTTCTCATCAGCTGGCTTTTGTAAATGCTCTGCTGATATTACATTTGCTGACGAGGTAATTTTTATGAAGATGTTGGGACAGAGGAACTGTAGCTCAGACACTGCCTGCACACTCTTGGCAGTGGGTAAAGTTGACACAAATGCTTCTCTGTGTGCTCAGTGAGGGAAACATCCTCACATGCATGGAAGGCTGTGGAGGTAAAACCCAGCCTGCCCTGCTCCCAGCATGGCTGACCACAGTGCCCAGCATCAGAAGTAAAAGCTTGTGTTTCATCAGGAATTCTGTTTCCTGGGTGATATTTTCATTTGCAGAAATTGATATGTTCTGATCTAAAAAAACAAACAAACAAACAAACAAATAAAAAAGTATTTCCCTGAACCTTCTGTGTAGTTTTAAAATCTCTCAATTGCATCTGAAATGCTGGGGTTTTAGTTCTGGTAAACAGATACTGTTTTGGCTAGCTCAGGAGACTATTCTGCAACTTCATCTTCGCTACTGAACTAGATGTTCCCAGAGTGGGAGGAACTGATATCTGAATTTCAAAGCAGTTAATAGTCTTACTTGCACTCTTGCAGTATTTGGAAAATTATAATTAACCAGCTTCGCTAATTTAAGTTTTTAATATTTAAATGTTGCTTGTTACACAGAAGCTGATTGCTGTAGTGGTTTCATTCTGAAAGCTCATTAGAACTGCTAAAATGTTTAAATACACACAGCTGAAGAAATACATGCATTTTTATAAGGCAGGTATTATGGCAATACTTTGAATTTCATTGGCCTGAGCAAATGTGCCAGACTTCTGCAGGATTTTTTAATCAAGCTTATTTGCATTTGCTTGAAAAGGTACGTTGCTGGTTTTCTGAGCTAAATACTTAAATGGCATTAGCTAGCAGGAGTTTTAAGTTTGTGTTTTGTGTTGCCATTAACCTTCCATTATGACACAGCCAAGGAAAATCAGACAGGGAGTCTTTTGTGCTCTGTGTGATTCATGCAGGACGTAGATAAGACATGGACAGAAGGAGCAAGACTGGCATCTGGAATTTTCTTTTAAAGCATATCAATATTATTTAAGCACAATATCTCTTTACTTAAGGACGTAGGCTCTTTTCCTGAGCCGAGATGAAATTAATTCCTATGGGATATGAAGACCAAGTATTACCTGCTCATTGAAAAAGGAAATGCAGATCAAAGTGTAAGAAGGGGCAAGCAGAGAGGAAGGATGTGGCAGGAACATGTCTCTGCTGGGTGGTGTGGCGTGACCTGACATGAGCGTAAGACAGAGATCTGAGACAAAAAAGCCTCTTGCTATTTTCAGGCTCGTGTTCCAGTCCCATCCCAGCCAAACCAGGCATGCAGATCACCCTGGCACTAGGGCTGCACTGCATTGTAAACTCTTATTACCATCATAAAGCTGATAAAGCTCTTAGCTCCTGTGGTAATACAGTGAGAGTTTTCCTTCTATTTCCTACCCCCTCTGTCACGTTTTCCTTTTAGTGGTTATTTTTCCTGATCTAGTGGCTTCCTTTTCCCAAAATATAACTAATTCCTGTCCATAAATATCCCACAAATGTGCAGAGTGCCAGATTATGATGAGGAAACCATCAGTGGGCACATCTGAATGTGTAAATACCCTGCTGCTGTAAGGACTTTTCTGTCTGTTCAGCTATTTGGGAAAAACACCTCAGAAGCCAAAAGCTATATATACATATATCACTATAGATAGATAGATACACATGCAAAATCCTCCAGCCAGCAGATCTTGTAAATGAACTGGCATTACCTCACCAGCATAAACTGTGGCACGCTTAGTGCAGCAAGCTGAAGTACAGGGAAAGCCTTGTTCTGCGTTTTTTAATCCTCTTCACCTTTTCCTGGCACTGCCAAACTCCTGCTGCTGTCCCCTCATCCTTATCCCACCCTCCCCAAGCCTGACTTCACCTTCTGCCTCTTCCTCTCACACCTGGAATTTCTCTGGAGTCTCTGGTACAGAGCCCGAGACAACAAAGTGTTTGTGTGAGTGGGGTGCACGCTGCTGATGGCTGCACACCTCAGGACTTGTTCGTCTCGCAGTCCTTCAAGTGATACAATAGGGGAGTAAAAGACAAAGCTACACTATTTACTGCATCCCTCAGGAAAATGTGGGAGGAAACATGGAGTGCAGAAGCTGTGGTTGGGAGAACAGAGATGCCACATGAGGCGGTGTCACAGACCCCACAAACCAGAGGTGGGCATGTTGTCCATCTCAGGAAAGCTGTACTGAAAAAAAAAATATATGTTGGCAGATTTCTTCAAGTGCTGATGTGCAATCCTCACTTCTGAGGGGATCCAGACACACTCGCTATTGGGCTGAGCTGTGTCTACCCTAGGTGTGCCCGTGCTGGTGAGCCTTACTGAGAGGGGGCCTGACAATGTGGCAGGCAGAAGAAACCTGAGGCTCACCTTTTTGCAGGCAGGTGCACTTTTCTGTCTTTCTAACTTCCCTCACCTGCAATCATAATCCCAGCTGACCATAGGGTGGAGGTAGAAAAACAGATAGCCTCTATTCCCTTCCAGTTCCCCAAAAATGACAGACTCCTCAGCAGTCAAGCAGCTGTACTATACCATTGCCACTTGGCTTCCATACCTGAGAGTCTCCAGTTTCATTGCTCCTTTGGGTAAGGAGGATATAAAAGCTTTCAGTGCCTACAGGGCAGCTGAAGGGCTTGTTTCTCAGGCTACTCATGCCTCTTGATTTCCTCTCCATGGCTAAGAAGAGAAGAAAAAGACAACTCCTGCAAAACACAGGGGTAGTCAGCCTCGCCCTGATGCTTGTGTCCTGGTCAGCCACAGAAGTCAGGCCAGCCGTAGGCACAAATGCTACCTCCAGGCTCTTGATGGCAGCCACGCTTTTGACAGGTGGGTAGACTGTGACCTCCACATCCCCCAAGGTACCCCCCAAGTTACCAGTGCTCTCAGACCATGGCAGAGGGACTGCTTCAGATCAGGACTGGTATGACAAAGCATCTGAAGAGAAAAAGGGTTAATGTTTATTTGTCTGAATTGCTTGCCATAGCTGCTGCAACTCTGCAGCCAGGCTCCAGGAAACACTCAGTCATACACATGGATCATAATACTGATGGTGGCCCATATGAGTTTTCTCTCTCCTAGCTGCTCCCAAGGGTGCTGTTCATCCCAGGAATAGGATGCCTAGCTCCTGCTCACTGACCATGGCACTGCATAAGCTAAGTCACAGCTGTGTGGTGACCCTCACAAGCCATTCTGCATGTGTGCATGGAAAACAGACACACTTTCCTTCTCACAGGCCTCAAGTAGCATGTAATAACTGCTTCAACCAAAGGTGCTTACAGTCTTAATGATTCCCTTCCTCCTCTCCTGCTCTGGTGCAAAAAAGATCAAGTTACTTATCAGAGGCTCTCAATACTTTCCACTTCTTTCCCACCACATGGCTCTCCCATCTAGCCAGAAACTATCAGCATATCAGAAACATGCTGATACCTTCCTTCCTTTAAATTTGGATGGAACCAGGCAGGGAGTGAAGCCTCTTAAAGGGCTGCTTGGGTGAGAGCCTTTCTACTGCAATGGAAATGGGAGCCACAGGATCAGAGCGGTACCAACCTTCATAGAATAATATATACAACAAATAAATATTGAAAAGCCCAGAGCTGCTGACAGCCAGCCTCGTAGTTTTCAATAGCAAAAAAGCTCTAAAGACAAAAATTTGGCCCTGCTGAAAGAGGGGGTTTCCACTGATCTCAAAGGTGACAAGTTTTCAATAAAAGTTTGTATTTTTGATGCTCACTTATCTATATTCAGTTTCTACGTATTCTGGAGGCTTTCACTGAAGTACAAGTCAAACATGAGGAAATCGATCTCTGCCCCCAGTGTGTGACAGTGCATTACAGGACAGAGACCTTTTTAATAAGTAATGGAAAAAGTTTAATAATAAGGGAGATTTTCACCAAAATCTGCACAGTAGCATAACTACAACCTAAAGTATATGAAAATACCAGAATGCAGTATTCAGGTCTGAAGGGAAATCCCTTTCAAAGTCTCAGTCTCAATGACTGAAAAAAGAAGAAAATTTAAAAACAGTATTCACTGCTTCTGCTCTCTGTAACATGCCCTCCACAAACAGCCTTTTACTAAATTACAGGGATAGTTAATCTATTAAATGTAGCAAGAAAGAAACCATATAGCATCATATTTTCCCTTCTAGCATACTTATTGCCTACCATTTTTTTTCTCATTATAAAGGTCATTTCACAATTTGTCTTGGTGCTTTTGGGAGGGGGAAGGAGGGGAATCCTGAACCAGAGGCAAGCAACATGTTTGAGTATTGCAGAGACATGCTGACATCTTTTACAGGAAGGAGGGGGTGTGTGTATGTGTGTGTGTGTGTGTGTGTGTATCTAGAGAACACTGCCACTGCTCACATGCAATCTTGGCAAGCTGCAAGCACTGTGCCCACGTTTCTTCTGTTCTAATGGTGTTAATTCCTGTGGACATCCCTCACAATTAAAAGCATGGCAGCTGACAAACAGCAACATTTACACAAGATAAGTCCCAGTAATGCTTTCAAAATAAACACTAGAAACCTGGACCAGCATCAAAAGCAGAGTGACCCAGTGCTTTAAGGTGGGAAGCAAAAGGTCTAACTCTCCACAAATAATTTCTCACATGGCTGTTGTCTCACAACCGTCACTGATTTTCATGGCCTGTGTATTTCATTTCACAAATAGCCTATGGGTAATACATCTGAAAGCAGAGTCCTGCCAAATGAAGCAGGGAAATGAGTAGAAGTAGCTCGAATCCTCCTATTGAGCTCCTATCCTCCTCAATAGAGGGATATGGCTCAACTACCTGCCAACTGTTTTGGCAGGGGAGTGCTATATTTTTCTACTACTTTAATTTTTATCATCACCTCTTGTAAGTTTGGTTAAGAGAGTGGTATGGCAGATAAAAAAAAGGGAGAGGGTGAAAGTCAGGAGAGATGAGCTTAGGGAAGGGAGTGTTGGAGTGATGCTGATGTGAGAGGAGGGGAAGGAGAGGCTGGGAGCCAAAAGCCATGTAACCTTGAGGATGCTTCCCACCTCCACACTGAAAGCAGTGCCAGCTTGATTGTGAGGATGTCACTGAGAGGAAGGGTTTGGCAACATAATTTATGGGTCCTGCTGCTAGAGAGTCCTCCTTGTAATTTTCTCCTTAGTGCTTGTGCATACCAAATGCTTCCCCCACAAAAGCAGATAAAGTGCTTGAATGCTGCCGAGATTGAGATCCAGCACCTCCGGCTTCGCCTCTGCTGCTTCCAAAGCTTACCTGGAAAACTGTTATGTCGGGTTTTAATTTGTCATCTGTATTTTAAAATACTATCTAAACAAACTTAAAAAAACTGTCTAAATCAACTTTCATGAAGTAGGAGGGCTTAAAAAGCAAAGGGTTCAAAAAAAGTGTACAAATGCTTATTCTCAATGTACCGTATAAAATTACAGTTTCATCAGCTGTAACTGCACAAGTCTAAGATATAATTTCACATCTCCAAACAATTTTTTTCATGTAACATGGTAGTTATGTCAATTAATAAGTTATTCAATAAATATTTTAATTGATGTTTAATTAACCCGCTATGGAATGCAAGTATATTTATAGCTGCTGGTGAAGACATATTTCTAAACAGTAAAATAATGCTATTTTACAGAAATTGGGTACATAATAGCAGAGCAATTATACTTCTAGCTGCAATGTGCATAATTTGTGATCTTTTAGGTTAATTCTGCTGGGCTGCACTCCAGTATTCAGCAGTAGCAAGCTATGAGCAGCAGTACCTCCCTGAGTAAGTGGCTCCCTCTTGCCCCTATGCACACTCCTTCAGCCAAAGACACACACAACTAAGCACAAGTACACCTAAAAGGACAATCTGAAGTTGCTTGGGGGGTACAACTGTGTGAAAACAACCAAAAACCCCACTTATGGAACTCAGACGAAGGCTAAAAGGGAGTGTCAGGCACAGAAGTCCAAAAATGAGATGCCAGATTGCAGATGCTGCCTAGTTCTGGCAGTGCCAGCATCTCTGAACATCTGGCTTTTTTTCCTTAAAAAGGAACTGCTGCTGTGCTGGGAACTATCAGGGTTGGGTGATACAGAACAGTCAGCCTCCATCCTGAAGCTGTACACTGAGCTCCCTCCTCTCCTTTGGGAGCACCAAAACCTCCTCCTGCTTCCCACCTGACTGCCTGAACCACCATATTATCCTGAGAAGAGACATGGGGCGCTCTTGTCCTCTTGGTGAAAGCAAGTCATCTCTCAAGGAAGGAGTGATCTGGGGCTGAGGACACGGTAGGGTCTAAGCACATCCTGTGCTGGGAGATCAGCAATGGGCAGGTTGGAAGCACAGGGCTCCCCATGTGAGTTCAGCCAAATAAAGAAGAGAAGGATCATAAAACCACAGTGTTGTGGGGAACTGGGTGAAAGCTGTTCCTTCTTTGATGTACTGACACATTGAGTATTTGCAGTTCTAACAGCTTCTACACTCAGCGTTAGGGGTCAACGATAGCAAACACAGATGAAAGTGTGTGAGGGTAGGAGGGAGAGAAGGGAAAACTGCTCCCTCTGGGGAGGCAGAGGCTGAGTGGAGCCAGTTCCACCAAAAAAAGTCAGTCATCAGATAGAAGGGATGCTCATGGAAAGCTTGGAGATCATTCTCCAGCATCATTATGGAGGAACACGCCTTGCCTTGTCTTGTGTTGTCTGGAGATGGCCAGTTAAATACTGTAATAAAGACAATTCTCATTTGTTCTATGTAATGAGACTGTCCATCTGTGTTGTGAACTCAGTAATAACCTCACCAAAGCTGCATGCCTGAGCAGTGAAGATCATTTCATATTGCTTGGATTGGGGAAAATCATACAGGACTCATTTTCAAAGGCAAGATTTTTGAATATTTCAGCACATTTTGGATAAACATAAACTGGGGAACACAACAGACACACAACTGTATGCATAATGTCATTGTTTAATTTTTCCCCTGTGTTCTCTCCAAAGCTATTCATACTTGCTGTTGGGCTTTGAAGCTGTGCTGCTACCTTGTTAAAGTAATTCTGTCTCAGTAGTGACTTGCAATGTAGCTGCCTGCACTCTCCCAAGCCACTGCCAGCTATGAATTCCTAGGTGCACTGTCTGTGAAACTGAAAATCCAGAGTTATAGCCTTTTGTTATTCACAGCCATGAAAGTGGGCATTGCATGTGCTGACATCTATTGTGTTCTGCTGCAGAGAAATAAAGGAAGAAGAAAAACCAAAACCTTACTGGCTCCAATGTTGAGATTAGTGTTTTGAATAGCAAAAAACAAAATCTAATTGAACTTGTTGGGTTGTCTGCACTGATGGCTCCTGGACTCCTGGTGTCCAGCATTTAAGCAAGTAAGCAGGCAACAAAGGAGGCAGAGTGTCTGTGTGAGGCAAAAGAGAATCAGGTTAAATTGCACAGGATGACACAGAGGACTGTTACAATGAAAATATCCCTGCATTGCCAGCTGGATATCAGCTGGTACCCCATCCCTTCAGGGGAGTGCAGTACCTCCAATGTGATGGAGCATGAGAATGGGGCCTTAATAGTAGAACTGCAGAAATGTTAGACAGTATTTGGATGTGTGCCCATCTGGGTATTCCTGTGAAGAGAAGCAGGACATTCCTTCAATGGCTGCATGGTGATCTGTAGCTCTGACAGCTCAGCCCTAGGGCTGAAGCAGCCAGAGCAGGGGAAGCTTCAGCACTGGAAGCAACACAGATGACAGTTTGATCCAGAGAAAGGACTTTTTACCCCTCTGGTCCCTGAAGACCACAAATACAACCTGGCTCCAAACGAGCTCTGCAAAGGCACTGCAGAAAACAGGATTTGGCTTCCACGTGCACAAAGCTTCAGGTGATATTTGGCATCTCCTTATACTGAAGGTGAGCCCTTGGACGGAGGAGGTCCCATGCAGAAAAATGCTATTTGGGATCCCAGGAGTGTCCCTCCCTGCTTCAGTGGATGCTGCTTGATGTGCCCCATCAAGCAAAGCAGCACCAGCCCAGCCACCAAGCCAATAGCCCACCCACTGCGGCTGCTCCACAGCAGCAATCTGGAGCTAAAGATGAGACAACTGGCCTTTAATTATAGCCCAAAGAAGAAACTGTATTGATTCTAATGGAGTTCAACATGGGGCTGAATTTCACCCATTGTTCACCATGCTTGAGATACAAACAGACTTTTCTTGAACATCCGTAATTTCTTACACCACTGAATTGTAAATATGTTTATTGTGGGCAATGGTAAGAAAACAAGTCACCATTTATAATCAAATTTCCTCCTATCCCATTTGCTGTAACAACCTTAGGTATTCATGGGCTGGGACGTGTACAGTGAATGCTTACATCTTTGTTCTCCCAAGGCAGCAGGGCCACACCACAGCTGGTAAGACTTGTGCTATGTTGTGCCAGTAATTGTGCCTCCCGGGAAAAGTCTCTCCAACTGTCCACCAGCAACAGAAAGGACCAAGTACAACAATTACTTGTCATTTACTATTTTGTTGTAAAATGTTTCAAACAAGAAGCTCCTCTACTGTATTAGAAGGGGTAGAGAGGCATGCTATGTATTCTTTCACAGAGGGGTTATATACATGTGGTCATGACAGAGATATTGAAAGACTGGGAAAGTAAAAATGCACTCAGGACTGAAAGAAAAAGAGAAGAAAAAGAGAATATAATTGGGGAAGAGATAAAGTATGAATAGAGAGATGAAAAACAGTCACTTTTGTTGATGGAAGCACATGGACATTGTCAAAAGAAAAGAAAGATCAAATTTAGTCATATAAATTTTGTCTTTGTGGATAAGAAAAGGGCAACTACTTTGCACACAGCTTTTTAGCTTTGGATTTATTAGTTTATTTTGTAATTGCATTTTTAACCTACTTAGGGAATATCAAATATGAAATTTCAAGCAAGCCATTCAATTCTTTTTGAAAGGCAGAAGGCGAAACTTTAACCTTGTCCACATTCTGCTGAATGTGTAGCTCTAATTAGATTCACAGCTTCTATTAATATTGTGAAACCAACTGCTCAGGAGTCACATCAATATTTCTCAAGCTTTCCATATGAAAACTATTCATAATTCAGTGTTCATTGATTTTTAAGAGTGATGACATTTGAGTTGCTGAGCAAGTAAATGGGGTTCATTTAGGGTCACATCCTTAATCCCTGCATGTAAGTAATGTCTGGCTTATGCTGCTCCTTCCCTCAACTCAGAGATAAGCAATGAAACTTAGCGTGACCTAATTGCTACTGCAGTTCAGGGAGACAGTGAAATAACATGTATACTTTCTTAAAGGAGTCCTTATTGATGCGAGTCCACAACTTGCATACATTGCACTGGGAAAAGATAGTGGGTGAGTGGAGAAGGTCTCTAGAGGAGTTATGTTTGCTGGCTGAACTGAGTAAATCCCCTTGCTGCACACTGGCTACAGCCAAGAAATGCAGAGTCACAGCTGTGGAGTAGTCTGACCTCCCTTGCTTCCCAGTTTACTCCACTCCCATGAGCCAGCCCCATGTGAGGAATCAGCAGCAGAAGGGGCTCTCCCCGGTCTCAGAACCCCTATGCTCCATGCAGAGGACATCAGCTAGGTTTGCGCCTGCTCCGCTGCTCATACCACCTTGCAGATTTTGGAGTTGCTGTCCAACAATGGTGGACTCCAATTTGATACTGTGGATGGATGTAAGGAAAAAGGGTTAAAAGTAAAAGGCCAAAAGCACTTGCAAACATAAAATACAATTCTTCTGGTTATAAGAGTCTTTCATTTTGGTGGGTTCATAGAAACAACTCCATAAATCACCATTAGGGAAGTGAAGATGACATTTCTAAGTCAGGGAACCTCCTTTCAGTTTCCTAAAGCACTTCTTTGGGCTCAAATTTGATTTTCAGACACGGTGAGTCTTGCCTAATACTGTCTAAATTTAATCTGAGTGGCAGGCAACCTGCATCCTTGAAGATCACACATTTGTTTAGGTTCTTAATATAGTTCTCCAAAGATGTCATTCTTCTTGGATGACATGAAAATGCTCCACTGAGCCTCATCTTAATAAATTGCAATTGTGCTCATCACGTCAAGACTGGTTATCCTGAGCTTGGTCCTCCCTGGGACCAGCTCCTCCTAGGCCACTGGAAAGACTGTCTTCAGCAGGAAAGTGCCAGGCAAAGCAGACTAAATACACGCAAGCCCCTAAAGAGTCTTTTTTTTTAAGGGTAGACCAGCTAGGGAAAACCAGACCCTTCTGCTTCTTGCTGTAGTTATCTTTGAGGAAGGAAATAATTTCTTAGCACTCTTAATCTCTCTTATTCTTTAAATGCTTAAATGTGCAACTATCTTCCTAATGACTCAAATTATGCCAGGAGTACTGTGCTAGGGGCAGTAGGTGTTCAAGGTAGCCACCTGCCTACAATAACACAATTTCAGATTACACTGAGAAATAAGAGTTGGGAAACATGACTGGCATGAAGAAGCAGAGGGAGGCTTGCACGGTTTTTATGGACTGGCTGTGTACACAGTTTTAAGTATGTTCGTAAGTATCTAAACACTCAGTTCAACAAGAAGGATGAAAAATCCAATTTAACTGTATAAATATGCAGTCAGATATTGTGTCTAGAGAAGCAAGTGATTTCTGATGCAAGCATTCATGCACAATTTTGAGTAATGACTGATTTTCATGTTATGTAAATTGGATTTTCTAGATATTACTCTCTTGATAAGACATGGTTAAATTTAGTGTCAAAACTGAAAAGTATTCTCAAAGCTGTTTACGTGGTGATGTATTATGCTCATGAAGGCATGATTTCTACTGTTCTGCTGGTTGCTTTCAATGTTCTGGCTATGGAGAAAATGAATATTTCTGCATTGCTAAAATGTTTTATAATTCATATTCGAGGGAGTAGCAAGCAAAAAAAAAAAAAAAAAGATGTGCTAGACTCATGCTAATAAAGAAAAATACAATTTTTATCTCTTGAATTTTGTCCTGCGGTATTTACATTTTGTTCAAAATGAAGCAACATGAGCTCTGTGCCAGTCCTCTGCTTCCTGATGAGAATGTCTTGGTGGTCAGGACAAATAAACCCAGGGGAAACTGGGAAGTTTGCATTCAGATGCTTGTCAGATCACCTAAGCAGACACCTACATAAAAACAGTAGCCTAATTTTACCAAATTATGGCACATAACTTGCAAATCTTACATGTGTTTAAGAGGTGAGAAAATGCTTAATATACCCAAACCGGTGATGCTGCAAAATCAGAAGGCTGGGAGGAAAGAGCTGAGAGACCTACATTTCTGCAAAAATAACTTTCAAAACATTTCTTATGGTATAGAGTGTAAAAAGGTTTCAAAGATAACACAAAATATAGAACACAAAAGGCAAAACTCTGACAAATGGCAAGTGTATTAGGAAGTGAACTGAAGTATTTGTAATCAATAAAAAAGCTCCCTCTGCACAAAATTGCAGAATCACAGAGGCTCAAAAAAATCCCTCTAAGCTGGGCTATATTCTTGTTTTCCCTCTAGTCATGGCAGTCATGACAGTCCTCAGTATACCTGGTGTGTCTTCCTGAAGACAAGAAAAGCAGGGGTATATATGTCAGTCTGACAGCTCAGCATAAGGAGTTAGAATGACCTCTAGCTTTAGAAGTCCCACCTGAAGTTCCAGGAAGTTCCATCTGAACATGTGGAACAGCTTCTTTATCATGCGAGTGACGAAGCACCTGCATGGGTTGCTGAGAAAGGTTATGGAGTCTCCTTCCCTGGAGATATTCAAAAGCCATCTGGACACAGCCCAAGTAATGTGCTCTAGGGGACCCTGCTTGAGCAAGGTGATCAAACCAGATAACTTCCAGTGGTCCCTCACGTGTTCTGTGATTCTGTGAAAGCAAACAAGAATTAGGATGTGGTTTTGGAAAAATTCATCTGGAAAAATGCAACTTCAACTTTGCTGAACACAACATATGTATACATGGTCAAAATATTCTTCAAAAGGAAGCCTCCCGAACAGCCAACAACCTCTGTAAAGGAGACAAACATCCTGCCAGCCAGGAGCATCTGCATCCAGCCATTCTTCCTGATGCTGAGTCTCAGAAATCCCTCTCAGCCGCGTGAGAGCACAGCATTAACTCTGTGCATCTGGAGAGGCTTACGCTCAAAGTCCTGCTCAGAGGGAAGTGCTTTTCTCCTGCAAATTTTGAATTGCCAAAGTATTTGAACAAATAAAATGTTCTCTTAATATCAAATCAAAGTCAAATAAGTTGATGCTTTTCTTTTCTAATACCAAAAAATGAAGTTCAGGGTGCTTCAGGGCTCTATGCTTATACGCATTATTACAGTATATTCCCTTCAGCCTCATTGTTGGTTTGAATTATTAATGAAAATATACCTTCTGCATCTGCAGATATGAAAGATGACACATTTTCAAATGAAAAGTCTACTTTGTAATGCAAAAACACTGTTTGTGGCAGAGAGAATGAATAAGCAGGGTATGGGTTGGTGCAGGTAACAGAATCTGCTCCAGTGTCTGCACCTGTACAGACAGTACAGTATCTCTCTGATAGAGAGATTTTGTATATCAGGAAAAGCAATAAAAAACAGGAGAGATTCAGTACAGCTGGTCTAAACTATCCAGCTTAGCACTCAGGATAAGTCATGTCATTATTATACACAAACAGTGAAGTATGAAGCGGTAGCGTAGGTATTGATCTGTGCTTGTAGAGTTTTTGTGTAGCTTCTTAATCAGGCTGTATTTGAGATCAAGAATATACTATAAAGCACACATGACATAAAGTAAATTGTAAACAAAGATCACTGGAGTCTTGCATTCCTGTTGTGCCCAATTAAAGATATGGTTAGGGTCAGATGTAACATTTTGGACTTCTTTAGGAACTCTGTGTACAGCAGGTAGGACATCCCTCCCCACAAATACTTGGAGTATCAATTCCATCCCCAGCCCCTGCCATGCTCTGGGTGTGCCTGACAGTTTGTAACAGGATCTAGGTGAAGTATCCTAGTTTGGGGAAAGAGAATAAGAAGCAGGTGTTGGAGTCCTCCGGGGAGGGAAGGTTGCTCACCTGCTGGAATTAGCCCCTAAAATTAGAAAGGAGCTTTTAGCATCAGACATTGACTGTGAGGCATTCCAGGCCGTTGTGAATTCATCTGAAAACTGTGAATTTTTTGTAATTCAGTTTTACATGTGTATACAAATCCGTATGAGACATAATTAAAAGCTCTGCCAAGAGTGAGTTTATGAATAAGGTTGTGCAAGGTAAAATGTAGCTTAGGGCTATGTTTAGAGGTCTGAGCCCTTCAGGCAGCTCTCCAGATGACATTCAACCTGCAAAGCAATAGAAAACCTAATGCTGCATATGCAGAAGTGAGCACATGAAGGCTGAAGAAGACACAAAGCCATACTGAAGGTACAGTATTTGTAATCACAGGAGACTGATGCCCCAGGCATTGTTCAGCTCTGTTATAGTTGAACATGAGCCTGAGGACATTAATTTGGCATGAAGGTCCTAGCAGAGAGAGGGGTATCATACAACACCATGGACACAGCACTTCACCTCCTTTAATCACATTCTCTCCACACTTTGGCATCCAGCCTCTGCCTTTCCATTACTGTGTTAAGCAATTTGAGGCAGAAGATGCACAAATTATTATCAGCTGGACACATCTTTCAGACAGTATCAATTTGAAAATATTCTTCATTCACTTTCTAATGCTTCCCATATCTTATTAAACACAGTTAAGTGTGTTGCTCTTTCACCCAGGAGCCTGCCAGTATATGGATAGCAAACTGTACCTAACATATTATGAAATCCGTAGCCCTGGAGTAGAAGGACCACTGCCTTCATAAAATATTCATTTACCTGGCTCTGAAATCATGCTTTCCCCTGGCCTTCCCAGATCTGCCCTGCAGAGTCTCTTTTTGTTTGGTCTATCCTTTGCCCAAGCATTCCCTGCTCTTCCTGAATCCTTCAGTCACTCTGTCTCTCCTCCTCCCTCACACATGTCCACACTGAAAAAAAATAAGTGGAAAGAAGTAGTGCAAAGGCCCTACAGATGATTTATGTCAGGCTGAGTACATCAGAACGATTAACTGGAGCAAAAAGGCTCTGGATCAGGAAGAGGTCAACCCACTATTTCAAGCATTGTCATTGATCTGGGAATACATTATGGCTGGTGACATCCGTGGAGTGCATTAATGCATGTACCAGTTTTGCAGCAGAACCAAAGGCAGCAAGGCCCCCAATTCCACCTAAGCTGTAGTGGGATTTGGGCACCTAACCCTCTTAAATCCTTTTGTAAACCCCAATGTAAATGTCTTTGCTGCAAAGTAAGAAAAATCTCTCCTGCCAGAAGAGTGCACCTGTACTGGTTGTTAGACTGTGCCAACACTGTGCAACACCTCTAATTAATAGCAAACACTCCTCTGAACCTGGCTATGCCTGTCTCTGTCTATGTGACAGAAAGGAAGGCTGAGTGAAAGTATATCTTGAGTTTTGCCCTGTGACAGCAAAAAAAGGGAAGAAAGAATTTTTTTCATTACTAGCGTTTAGAAACCCACTAAAATTAATAACACAGAACTGAGGGTGTACTAAGTCAAACACAGTAAGGCATTTGTGCTGCTGGATGCATCATCCATGTACTTCTTTCATTAATACAACACAGAAGCAATATTACCTTATACTCCTGGAATAAGTTTTAGAACCTAAAGCAATTTTGTAAGAATTAGTCTCACAGCAGCTCTGGATATAGGGTAATGATCAAGCAAGGAGCTAGTGACAGTACTGAATAAAAAGTCCTTTGCCCCCTGGAAGTAGGACTGCTCTGGAACACCACCATCAGCCTTTCCCCATGCCTGCGAAATGAGGGGTTTGCATGTTATTTTTAGCTCCTACCTCTTATTAAACCACCCTTGAAAAATACAGATCACTCCATGGTTGTGTTATAAGCGCATATTATATTATTGGCTTTTTGCAAGTATCAAAATAAATGCCATGTATATACATGTAATGTTGGATAAAATGGTAATGTAAAACAAAAAAGGGACAAGGGACTTTTTTGTTCATGGAACTAATTCAAGGAGTGGTGAAGGCTAAACAGAAAAATTCCTCGCATTCTTGGAGGAGAAGCACCTGAGCCTCAGGAAAGGGGTTTCGATTGCCC
Organism: Phainopepla nitens; assembly: GCA_013400175.1. Taxonomy (NCBI): domain Eukaryota; kingdom Metazoa; phylum Chordata; class Aves; order Passeriformes; family Bombycillidae; genus Phainopepla; species Phainopepla nitens. The sequence goes on along the minus strand of VXBQ01014373.1, from coordinate 161,932 downwards.
GTTATGAGAACCAGTAAAACCCCACCGATGGACACCAGGAGAATGACTGGAATAAGGAACGCAAGATTTACAAGGGGGAGAGGAGGGGTGGTGCAGGTGGGGTAAGGGGGGAAACCAAAAGAATGTTTCTAAATAATGCATGAGGATTTATGAATATACAACGTGTCTATGCATTTAAAGAAGTGTTTTCTGAGTTAGTTTTGTGCTTCTTGTTATGAACCCAAGGCACTCAGCCATATGTAATCCTTTGCTTTATTCCTGTCTCCTATTGTCTTTTTATTAAACCTTTTAAATTTTACCAGGAGAGCGAACTCCATTTTTCTCAGTTGCTTGAAGCTACAGGTTTACTTTGTTCTCTTCACCATAAGACAAGATGATCATTTAGAAGACCCAGAAGACAATCTTGATAGAACAAAGAAAGAAAAGCAAATATTTCTCTCAATGACCCCAAAGCCAGTACCTAGTGAACTATGAGTCCTGAAGCAGATGAGCAAGTGCAGCAGTGAAAGAGCTCTTCGAAGTGCCTTGATCTTCCCGAGCTACAACAGTCACCATTAGCAACCACTGCAGTGGAGGCTGCATGTCACCAGCGACAGGGGCAAACAGGGGAGGATGCCTGCTGATTTAATACAGCTACAGACACTGGAATAAATGGATCAGAGTGTGCTGTCTGTCAACTTCTTTTAATAGAGGTACAGTGATTTATACTTTATAACTTCTAGAAAATAGGAGCTAATGCTTTGCACACACTGCAAAAGGGGAATTTCTACCCCTCATGGCTGGAAGCACAGCTGACCTCTGACTCACCTCCTTGAAACCTTCCTGTCCATTTGGGAACAAATCCTACATTTTGCAGAGCTGTTGCAGTGGGTGTTTTTTATTTTACACTCTACAGTTCTATGTTTAATGGTTCGCTCCTATGTTCCCCCCGGATTTTCCCTAAAGTTGGTTGGTCCCTAAGTTATATCCTCCCCCTAGCTGTCCCTCATTGTATCCCCACCCTTTGTTCTGGCTCCTTCCCTGCCTGTCATTGTAACCCTACCCTTATTCCTGAACCTTCCCTGCCAGTCGCGCCTTGAACCAATCCCTAATCCTAACACTTGATGGGGATTCCCCAAATCTTCGATGCCCCGTTGGTCCATGTGACCTCCCCTTTCCTCCCCCCTACCTCAACTGGCCCTAGAGTTACAAACAAATCCCCTCATTCCTCCCCCAGAAATTCCCAATTGGTCACCTGTTTGTGTCCTCCCGCCAGTGGTTGGTCGTACTTAACCCTGTGCACAGGGATGCTCGGGGTCTCTCCTGCTGCGGACCTCCAAGTTTAATAAACTGACATTGTTTAATAAACCCCGCTGCAGGGGGCCTGCTCCTTCTTCTTTATCTAATTCCTGACGCTGGTGAGAGACTCTGCACTGCTGAGCAAGCGGCTCAAAAGGTTCTGCCCTCAGTGCTGCCCGCACTGAGGCAGTTCCCCACAGCTGGCGCGGTGCCGGTGTGCCTCTCTGAGCTAGCCCGGGCTCCGGTGGCCGCGTCACAGAGCCGGTGTGGCAAGGGGTTTGACACAGCCAGCAGGAGCTTCCAGTCACTGACATAAATCAGACTAAAGGAAAAGGGCTGCTGATTTAGCTCAACCTGTCTTCTCTGGCTTTACCTTCTTTAATAAATGGTGCATTCGCATCTCTGACAGCAAGCCTTGCTATCAGTGAAGCGATGAGCTTCTTTGTATACAGCAGCAAGTAATAGCCATAGCTCTTGTCAAAAAGGGTGATTTAATTACAGAGCCTGGAAAATACTTCTACTAGAGATTCTTGTCCGTCTTCCCAGTTTTAGGAGCATCTGGTAAATATTCAGATTTCTGGAAGCTGATATTGAGTAACAAAAGCTGTTAGCTTGTACATATATCTATTTTTAATTTTTCTTTTATTCTAAGAGACATAAAAAGGATGCCAGAGGAGATTATTCCTCTAAAAGAATAAACTATATTAACATTTAATTTAAAAATATTCCTCCTTAATGACTCTAGCACAGAAAATTTTACGTTTTGACCAACCTCAGACCACATATCTAATGTATACACTCATTTTTCTTTATCAGTAGGGAACACTGTTTAACTTTGAGAAGAAACTAAAATACTGATTGTTTTGTAATTCAAAGGCTTTACTAAATATATAAACTGATCAATTTGACACATTTGGAAATGAACCCTGGACAAGATCCAGTAATAGCCCTAGACTATCTTTTCTAGTTACAATTTTTTCATTTAGTACAAGATTAATTTTGACTGTGAATCTGCCTTAGCTTATTCTACTACTTATTTAAGACATTTTCTATTTTCCTATTCTTCTGTGGTTCAACACATTTTGTTTTTAATTTGTCCCTGCTTTTAGTTTCTACAAATACAATCAAAACTGGTAGTGGTAGCAGATCTTGTGCTCTGCCCTATCACCTCGAGGAGGAGATGTTCAGCGCTTTAGGTGGCATGAACATACCACTTGAATATCACTACTGCATTGTTACATCTTCAAAATCACATTCTGTGTAGTGGAAATTACCTGCACAAAATGGATTCTTATGTTAGTGTTAAAGCCTTTATTTTTCTGATTTAAAAAATACCTGACTGTTACTGCACTCCCTCTCTCCCTTCTCTTTCCCTCCCCCTACTTCCTTCCTCTCTGTTCCTCTCCTGTCTCCTCCTGCTTTTCTTTCTAAAACTGAGCTGACCTGTTGTGAATACTTTTGCTTTCACGTTTGCTTAAGGGCAATTTCTTTTGCAAATCAAGTAACCAAGTTGTGTAGAGGGTGGAGGGAACCCCAGCACACACAATTGCAGTTGCTTCTGCTGCTTGCTTTCAGCTGGGTGAGGAGAAATTACATTTTCAATGTAGATTTACTGCACATTCTCTAAGTAGAGCAAACATCAGTGCTTATGTTCTTCGAGGCTGAAGAAGAATTTAAAGCCCCTGAAACAAGTTTGAGGTTTTTCTTCCCTGAGTCATTGAAGTCAATGGGATTTTATTGTATGAAAATCATTTGCTTCAAAATATCTAGTGACGTGGCAGCCCAGATTATCTGAAGAAGTTTTAATGTCAGACTATGCTGAAAAATAACTGCAAGGATCTACCCCTTTTTCTGGCAAAATGCCATGGCTTTGGACATGGTCCTTGCCTGAATAAGCTCTGCAGAGTTCTAGCTGTCAGGCAGGTATATTCCATCTGTGAAAGTTTTGCAATAGTGCTTTCTGGCCTCACATTTTCCAAGCATGCTCTCAGAGCCTGGCATTTTGGTTATCTTGTCAGAGAAATAAGATGTGTACTTTTTTGCCTTTATCAGTGGAGACTTTTTTTAATCACCTTGCTACCAGCGAAACTGATGGCAAAATTAGAGAAAGCATAAATGGAGTGATTACAAGAACATAAAGAAAAAAATAATTTCTCTAAAATAGTGAAACCTCCTCCTATGGCCTGTGCCAAAAGCCCCTTCTGGCAAGCTGGTAGAAGCCTGGCAATGGTTTAGGTTGGAAGGGCCACTGGAAGTCATCTGGGTCTAAGCCCCCCTGATCATGCAGAAACAGCTAGATCAGTCTGCTCCCAGAAATATCCAGCTGGGTTTTGAATTTTTGCAAGAATGAAGACTCCACAACCCCCATGGATAAACTGTGCCAGTGTTTGACCACCCTCACTGTAAAAAAGTGTCTGCTTGTGTTCAAATAACATTTTGTATATAATTTGTGCCCATTGCCTCTTCCCCTGTCTTTGGGCACTATTGAGTGTCTGTCTCCTTTATCTTCATTCTCTCCCATCAGGTGCATCAGGTGCACATTGATGAGATCTCCTTTCCTGAGCTTTCTCTTCTCCAAGCTGAACAGTTTCAGCTCTCACAACCTCTCCTCACAGGAGAGATGTTCCTGTAAAAGTCATCTTAGTGGCCCTCCGCTGGACTCTATCCAATATGACCATGCCTCTCTCATACTGGGGAGCCCTGAACTGGACAAAGCATTCCAGGAGAGGCTCCACCACCACTAAGCAAAGGGGAAGGATCACCTCTCCCCTAATGCAGTCCAGAGTACGACTGTCTTTTTTGTTGTGAGGGCATGTTGAATGTTCATGCTGTTCACCAGGACCCCAGAGTTCTTAGAAAAGCAGCTTTCCAGCTGATCCACCCTCAGCACCTGTTGGTACATGGGAATGTTACTTCTCCCAGCCTGCAGAACTTGGCATTTTTCCTTATTGAAGAAGTAACTTTTGCTTACAGTCCCCCAGATTTTTACCAGTAAGCACAAGGGAAACTAAACTTTAGTTTTATTTCTAGAGTACAGCTCATGTGCCATTGTCATCAGCAAAGTGCCACTTTCCCTCATAATAACCTCATGTGCTGGGCTGGAATAATTTTTGCCTCTCCCAAGCCCGTGTGTGGCTCTGCATAGCTTCTCCTCATGATGAATGCAAGTAACACATACCCCTGTATTGGCAATAGCTCCCTTGTTGAGAGGGTGGTAAATAGTATCCCTCTACCCCCAAAAGGAGATTAAAAACAAAACAAGGAGATTAGAAACAGCTGTTGGGAGAGTGGTGATGATGGGGTGGAAAGAGGACACTCCCAAGGCAAATATGACTTCTGCATCGTGGTTCAAACCAAAATAAACCAAACTAATAATAGAGGGAACTAAAGGGATAGTCACTGGATATAAAATGTGACTCAGACTATACTGAGGGACAGGACAGGTGGTACAGGATATTGGACAAAAAGCTGTTTATCCTGTGTGAAGAGGTGCTGTGAGGGCTTTGATGGCCCCAGAACAGCTTCTTATCCTGCATTCCTGGACAACACTTCCACCATAACCTCAGAATGAGAGTGGGCTAGGAGGGATTGTCTCCAGCTCCACTCACATTCCTCTGCCCCCTGGAAGCTGCTCTCTCCAGATCATGACATGGTGACTGAAACATGGGCAGTATAAACCTCCTCCAGACTCTGATTTTGATCTGCTACCCAGTCATGCCAACATGGTATCCCTTTACTCCTCACCTCCTCCCCTTGAGGCCGCAGCCCTGCACATGCCTGTTGCTGCTCTTCTGTTTTTATGGAGCTGCTGCTGTGCCACTACTCCCAGCCACGGGGCAGTGGCAGAGCCAGCTTAGATGGAGAGACCACACCAACACTGCAGACTTACACTCAGCCTGTTAGGTGCAGGCACTGCAGCACTTTAGCCAAGAAATCTGTGCTTTTGACTTCAGAAGAAATGAGGAGTGAGGACTACTGGGATGAGTGACAGCTCAAAAGAACCTGTAAACCAGGCATGACTTGTACAAAGGGCAGAGCACTGAAACTTGGAAACATCTCTAAAAAATGGGCCCAATGTAACAAGAATCAATCCCTATAAAAGCAAAGGTGAAGTGGAAGAGAAACAGTTATCAATGTGACCTCTGGTGTAGCCGGTTTGTTGTGGAATTAAACTCAGCAGAGCCTCTGTCTCCCAATTCCAGACAGCAATTATTGTGACTGCCAGGGGAGAGCTCTGAGTCTCTGAGCAGAAGGAATACAGATTCATCCCTTTGCCTTTGTTTAATGAAGAGACACCTTCGTCAAGTGTGCATGTGGGTGTGCATTACAAGAGGATTTGTTCCCAGAAATAAACACTGAGGTGCCATCATGCTAGTCATTAGCTTCTGAATTAAAAGTAACACTATACAAAAGCTACTAAAAGTATTGATCGATTCATTGTTGGGGAAAACATGTATTGTTCTATAGAAAGAGAGAAACTGGAGCAAAAATACCTTAACAGGGACTGTTGAAGTGGAATTGTTGACTGTGCACAGCCATGCGGGGTTTTCACCAGCCAGGCACCATCCCTTGGCCAGGCTCTAAGGAAACGGGTGCAGGTTGGATTGAAACTGGTGTTGTGTTGCTTTGGGTTTTTCACATCAATGGTTCTTCTCTGTCTGTAGGCTCAGGGCACCCACCATACGAGCCCTCATTGCTGGTGGGCTGACACTGCAACGAAGCTGGCTCCACCATAAACCCTCTGATGACAAACTAGTACAACCCCATTGCTTCTAGTGTTAACTTCACAATATGATTTCATTACACGTGTGATGAATTTTCTGGCTGGCTAATTTGAACACATTGATTTATAGACTCCGGCTTAGTTATAACCTTAACATGATCATTCCATTGCTTCATTTTCATTTAGAGCAGTAAGACTGCAGAAAGTGAGCCTGACAGTCAGGTCTCTGTATTTGCCTGTTTGTACGTAGTAAAAAAATGCCAAAAAAATGTGTTCTGATAGTGATTTATAATCCCAAACACAGGGAAGGGAAGCATAACAGATGCTTGATGTGTTTAGCTCTTTTCCAAGAAGAAACTTGCACAAGGTAGAGGATATCACCTCTCCCACACAGATAATGGGCCACACTGACCAAAAGATCAAATGAGGAATTATTGACAACCCACCACAACTTCACACTTTATCAAAGTGGCACTGATTTCCCCAGCACAAGAGACAAAGTAAAAATGAAGGAAAATGAAGAAGAATCATATTCTCAGGCAAAAAGTGAACAAATCAGTGCACTTTCAGAGAAATACTACTAAAAATGGACAATGGTTTTTGAGACTTTTCAGGGATTTTCTTTGCTTCAGGTTTTCTTCTCCTCAAAGGAGGAGAGGATCTGTACACAGGAAGGGAGTAGGACACAAAGTAATTAATTGAAGCAGAACTATTTTAGATGTGCAGCTGTGTAGTAAGAAGCCCCCTGCAGAGTACTCCTTTCTCCCACATCAGGGAGAGTGTTCCCATTTCCCTGACAATGTACAGAAGGCCATATCCTCTGGCCTTGTGTCTCTGTGCCACTTATTGCTGGCTGCTTTTGTTTGCCACAGTGCCAATGACAACTGCTTAAGCTTACTCTGTTGCTCTTTGTGCAGGTCTCTATGCAGAGAGGCGGCTGGTGCCCTCCTCCACCTGCTGTCACAGAAATGAAATATTGCAAAGTGATTGCCTCGTATGCTGCACAAACTGGGGAAGTTCACGACACTGCTTTGATCTTTTCATTATTCCACAGAGTTGCTGCCTGACTATTGAAGCCCTGCTTGACAGTTTGGATTATTAGAAAGAGAGGCATTAATGAATTTAATGTATATACACGATCAAAATGTAGGCTGTTGACAAGGTCAGAGAAAAATAATGAAATGCCATAATTAACAAAATATATTGGCCATTAAAATATGATGCCTCATTCTCTTGACAGAGACACTAACAAGAAAAAATGACCTTATTAAAAGTCTTCATGTCCCTCTAAATCAAAGGCACAGTTTTCACAGTGCCGCTGGCCACAGGTTCTAACCAGCAAAACCTCTGGGAGATGTGATGATGTGAAGCATTGGGAGGGAGTGTCACACGAAATTAGAGTTGGGGAACATTGCTGAAAGGTCTGTACCAGCACTTGTCTTTGCTTTAAACCCAGTCCAATCCACAACCCTCAGAACTGAAGTACCACAGTGTGGCTAAAATGAGCCCTGCATGTGTGCTGCAGCAACGAACGGTGTTAAGAGCTCAATGGAGCTGAAGCAAAACATACATCAGTTAAAAGAAGCTGATATTAAGCAGCATTGTCTAGTAGATCCCAGGGCAAAAGTTTTGTGTTTCTCCATCCTAATTTACAAGCAGGCTTTTTCCAGTCTTAATCCTTTCCATTATTCATTCTTCCTAAGTGCAGAAGAGGGAATTCAATACCCATTTATAGCACTCTGAATTCTGGAGAAGGGTGATGCCATGCGATCTGTTACTCTTATTGACAGTTTGGGCTTCTGGTATTTTGGCCTAAATTCTGAAAGCCCCTTACAGGGTGTATCAACATCACAGCTACAAATAAATCTTTTAGGTCTGAAAAATATTTCTTCTCTGGCAGCAAAAAAACAAGCTGCTGTAACATTAGGAGGAGGTTGAACTAATTGGAAGTGCTTAATGCATGCTCAGCAACAGCTGGAATAACAGAAAGCTGTGCCTGACTAGGAACAGCAGATGTTATAAATTTCATCTGGTCAGATCCGATGGCAGATAGGGAGGTCCTGCTACACATCTGTGAAATATTCACCAGATTCCACATACAAACTTTCGGAAGCAGGCGTTACCATGGTCTTTAGAAATAGAGGAGCACATTTGCTCCAGAAATGTTGACAAAGAAACATGTAGCTCTTAGGCAGCTTCAGAGTAGGATGAAAAAATAGTGATTTTATAGAAAAATTTTATAAATGCCAATGGTGAACACCAGCATAATTAAAAAAAAAAAAGTTATATGTGCTCCAAAAATCACAAGATGCAATTATATAGACAGAGATTAGGCAATATTAAAATTAGAAACAAGTATGGGATTTTTATTACAGTAATTATGCCACTGCATTTTCTGGCATGGATGACATTAACTCCACTCTGTAAAAATGTCTTCTGTATCTTATGTGTTCGTAAAAGAAAAAGGTAGGTGGGCATAAACCCACTGATGTTATCAAAGCCACACAGGTGACGAGAAAAGAATGCAAAGAGCACTTGTATGTCAGTTAGGTGAGTTGCAGATATCTGAGTATAACAGCAGCCTGCAAAAATCCCCCCAATGAGCCTCTCTGCCTAAGACACCAGGAGTGGTTCTGGTTTTCCTCCAAGCAAGCTATGGGCAGAAGGCCTCATGGTCAAGCTCTGTATAGCATCCTGCTGGTGAGGGGATTTGGATGGGGAATGAGAAACTCAGTTTCAGGTTCTCTGGTGAGCACTGATGTGCACCTCCCCAGTCCCAAGGCTGGGAGCTTTCCCCCTCCAAACCCCATCAGCGCCAGGCTGCTGAGCAGAAGGAGTGACAGACTGACAGGAATGAGCCTGAAGGTGGAAAGGGGAGAAGGGGAATCTTGCCCCTGAGTGTACATGCTGCAGAGAGGAATGGGGATGCCTGCCTCTAAAGGCTTTTTACAGAACCCATGTGCCGGAAGGAAAGCTTTGTTCTCTTCATGCTTCTCTTCATGGAATAATTAAATTACCTTCTACTCATTTTTATTGACTGTGACCAACCTTACCCATCTGACATTCATCCACAACAGCTTGGGGGTAGTTTCTGACAGATGTCCCCATAATGTGCTGTACTCTAGGCTTCCAAGATGGTTTTGTTGCTGCAGGAGGGGGAGGAGGTGAGCGAGGCGCGGTCGGGAGTAGAGAGCTGACATAAGCCAGGCCTCTGCAGTCTGGTCTAAGTGACAACAGGAACTCCGCTCTTCCATTGCTCCCCAGTTTGTTGCAATCCTGCTTATTCATTCATGCTTTCAGTTAATTTCTGGAGGACCTTTGACTCTGGTTTTAGATACACTGGCACCAGGCTGTATGTTAGTCCTGTGCTTTTTCCACATAGGGGAACTGCAAGAAGAGCTTCTTTCAACCAATACTATAATAAAAAAATTGTCAAGCCAGGCCTTATGCTCCAATTTTGTTGGATGAGATACATGGGAGAAGTGATTGTCTCATTCACAAACTGGTCAGAATTGGATTGGGATTTGAACAAAATACCTTTCATGTTTTCCAAACATTCCTCTTCTTTTCCCACTTTTCTGTTCCTGCTGGCTCCATGTGAGAAAGGAAACCTCACCTGTCAAGAAGCACAAAGTCCGTTTCTTTCAGCAAGTTAAAATATCAAGTTGAAATTCTCAATGAATTTCAGCCTTAGTCACTCCAGACATTAAACTACTAGGAAGCACTTTGTGAACATTTCAGATGAGCTTGGTCTGTATTCAGACAAGCTGGATTTGGTGTTGCCTACAGTTGCATCCTGCTTTTATGGCTTCTAATGCCACTTCCTTTGCTTTGTCTCTATGACTGGCCCTCTGCCATAATTTCTTGGGTTTTCTGCCCCTTTTCTTCTTCACAATAGCAGCAAACCTGGCATATGGATGTCAAAGATCCCTTGGGCTTGCAAGAAGACAAAGCAAATCACTGGTATTAACAGTAAAAAAACTCAAACCAAAACAAATCAAAACAAAACCTTTCACATGTATCTTATTATCACATGATGTGTGTGTGAAGCCTTCAGAGACTGGAATATGCTCAAAGGCAGTGCTCTGCAGGCTCCATATCCATTTATTACCATAATTGTCTTGTGCTTTAATAGCCCTCTGTCCTTCTCTTTCCAGGCTGAAAAAAGAGTGAAACACAACCAACCTACTTATATAAATGTGCTGATATATAATACTGGTAACCAAGTCTCATATGCATGGCTTTATGCTTCCTGTTGTCTTTTCATTATGTCTTTTTCTTTTTTTTTTTTCCCTGTGGCCATTTAATCAAGCTTCCCCCTCAGTATCAAGAGCGATTTCTTTTTACATCGTAGAAGATATATTACTGCAATCACTTATGCTTCATCTATTTCTTGTCCTGTCTCTTCATTGCTTTTTTTTCTCCCCATCCCTGTCTCCACTGGATCTGTCCAGTGGGCCTGTTTGTTGTCATGCTTCTACTCTGCCTTTTAGCATGAACTCAATCCTCTTTGCATCAAATGTTCAATTCTCTGAAGTTAGAGTGGATTCCAAACAGTTGGAAAAAGATAAAAAGCAAAAATTTTGCAGTTGGGTGTCATGGCTGTAGGGGGAAGAACCCCACAGTTGGGGAACAAGTGAAAAAAGAGAAGAGAGAATGGGTTTGTGAGGTGCTCAGCTGTCAAGTGGAGCTCTGCATAGCATCAGTCAAAATACCATGGCAAATAAATAGAAGCACATGAGAGAATTGTCCACAGATACTGAAACAGCACATAGAGCCATCTACTTGCTAAAGAAACAAGCTACATACCAGAAGTGGCTGGCATGCTTACACCTGCTAAATATTTTTTGGCACTGGTACTGCTGCCTGCCAGCTTGAGGTCAGTTTGGCAAATGTATTTATGGAGCCACGTCTCTGCCTTTGACTCTGTGAATAAATTTCTCATGCCCATGTTGTAATTACATTGAAGCAGTGAAATTTGACAAGTTCATGGTTTGTTGACATAAAGTGAAAAGAGCAAAAAACCTTCCTTAGGAGAATGAAAATTGGGCAGTGATCCTCTGCATTGATTAAATGAGTCTAACTCCTCTGAAACAGGTTGTTGCTTTAGTTGAAAATGTCTCAACATCAGGCTAAGGCATAGCAGAAAGCTGTGTCTGTTCCAGTCCACAATAAATCATTCCAGATCAATCCAAAGGGAGTGTTTTGTCTGTCTGAATCCAGGTCTTCCATGAACTGTGACAGCATCACCTAGTGCTGGAGGTGTACAGGATCAGACTTGACATAGTATGTAAACTTCTTGTGTGGATTAGCTCAAATTTCTGTTCCATTCAGTCACAGCTGGTGTCATCTGGAGTTTTGGGTGATAGAGACCTCCTAAATTTGTCACGAGGTCCCAAACCAGCAAAGTTTGTGAAAACTCTAGCCTAATGGCAAATACAAGCAAGGATATAGAGTAAAAGCAAATGCAGGCTGAGACATTCAGGCATAAGAGACCTGTAGAAAAATCAAAAGCAAGCCACCCATTCTTGGCCAAATGAGAATCCAAAATAAAATCTAGTGTGTTGTCTTTAGAAACAGGATTCCTACATCAGCACAGGATTGCACAGAACAAGCAGCATTTCTACACGTGAGTAGCAGTGGTTGCCTGAAGGCTCCCAGCCACGTGCAGATGCACTGAGGAGGGAGGGAGTGGAGGTGGCTGGAGTCTCCCCTCCTTGCATTAGCGTCACTGCTGTGTCCTGCACAGCCCCCTCAGCTGCACGGAGTGGCTGTGGCCATTCAGTTACACAGATCACCCTGTTTCTCCCTCCCCCCTTTCTTCCCTCCACCGGCACAGCTGGATCTGTCCCCATTTCCTCCCATTTGATACGGATGTTTAATGTTGAACAACAAAATTATTTTGTTAGGCGAATAAAACACAGACAGATTCACTGATAACCAAAATCTCCCTGTTGCTGTCGGTGCACTTGAAAATGTCTGCACTGCAACGGGAAGATGCTCTTTATTTAGACTGAATCTAAAGCCTAAAAGGAAACAGTAAGCTTTTCAAATTAGAGCTGTTCTTTAAAAGCTTCTCTTTGGTAGTGTTAGAAAAAGACTTTTTCCATAAAAGGAAATTTCTAAATTAATTCTCCAGCTGGTAGTACTTCGCTGTCCTCATAAAGATGCTGCTTACACTGAGGAAAGAGAGATTGTAACAACCACTCCTCAGCCCCACCCCCAGAACTGCTTTTATTTTGCTTGAAGAGATGATGAAATGATTCTGGGGAAAGTGAGCCCCAAGATGGAGAGGGTCTGCACTGCCTGCCAAGTGCTCTGCCAAAAAATCTGAAAGGCCATCATTTGCACATGGACAGTATGAGCAGTGTTTGACCCCTCTAAGCTAAAATGCAGGCTTCAAGTTTGGCCAAATCACTATCACTCTTTCTGGCAACTAGGGAAATGTGGGAGTGGGGGGAATAGAGATGTAAGTTCTGGCAAAGTTTAGAGCCACCAGCAAGAAGAGTTGCCATTGCTGAAAAATTGCTCTTTTCTGAAAATTATTCCAGTCACTTGGTCATGTGTGTTCGTTGACCATGAAGTGGGTGATATCACAGAGTCCTAAAATATAGGGTTGAAAAGATCTCATTATTAAGAATTGCCAGTGATTAAAGTTCCTTGGTCTCTTGAAGTACTCTGCAGCTCAAACATCTGTGCTCTATTTCCTCTTCTGTAATCTCATCTTCTTGCTCCATGTTCACTTAAGGCAGGATATGGGTTGGGCAGGAAATCAACCACCACCATCTTTATGAAGATCTTTTAAATATTTTAAGACTGCAGCCTATATTTCCTTCAGATTTTCCACGTCTGGGCTGTGCAGTGCCTGTTCTTTCAATTTTGTTTTTAATGGGTTATATTTTCTGGAGTATCTTTGTTACTTTCCTTTATGCTCCTTCCACCCTTCTTTAAGTGAAGCGGACAGCAGTATTAGCTGGTTTCCATTAAAAATTTCCCATTTAAGTGTCCTCACCTGACAGTTTGGTTTGTTTTCTTTTCTCATCAGTATGGCACTTACTTCAGTTTTTCATGCATTATCAACTCCCTCACGTGTTTTTCATCAGAATTGATTCCTATATGTTCATTTCCATACCTGCAGCTGATTCTTCCTAAGCCTGTGTCCTCACTTAGCTCCACACTGGCTGTTTAAAACTAGTGCTCTGATTTGTCATAATCCTTTGAAATCTCACTCATCTGGCCAGTACCTTCCAGACTCTCAGCCCCTGACTAAATAAATATACAGTCTGTTTCATCATCCCTGGACTGGACAGATGGATGGACGGACACTTGTCAAATCTCACACGGTGTTGTCAATGTAGTCTTCAATTAGACAGCAAACCATTGGTGACTACCATCTGACTTCACTTTTCTAAGGATTCTGGTGCCCATCTTACCACAGATTCATCTCAACAGTATTTCAGTGGCCTGTGATGTAAGACTGTGTCAAAGACTTATAGATATGACTAAATTTTTCTGATGCTGCTTTTGATGGAGAGGACAAAAAGCATTCTCTTGGAAGGATCTGAACACTATGCAAAGGCTGCTAAAGGAACCAAGTGTTAACAGATCTAGAGTACATATTGCACTTTGAGAGTGCTCCAGTTAGAGCTCTTAGCCCTGCTGCAGTGAAAATGAAAATAAGGCTGGGACTCATCTCACTTGAATCTATCCACATAAATGAGTCAAGGAGACTGTCCTCCCCTGTCAGTGGAGAGGCACAGACACTGGTTTTCAACATTGATCTAAACTATAGGTAAATCACCATCAAAAAGAGCTAATTTCTTTGACTAGCTGAACTAGGTGGCTCATATGAGATAAGCTAATTCCTTCCTCTGTGTGGTTTGGTTCCTTCCCCTTGGAGAATTTCATCAATATGAAGTATTAATGCTCTCACTGACCATCAGCTTGAAGTTCTTTGTAAGAGAGATGGTTTTCCACTATGTACTTGTGAAGTGGTTCTTGTCAGCTGAGGTTTTTGAATACCATTCTAAAATCAAGAATAAAGAAAAAGTCTTGGGTTTGGTTCTCACCACTACACCACAGTGTCTGGAAATTTATTGTGTTTGAAGAGAATCAGGCCATTTCTCTTTGCTTGGTCCATCCCTCAAGGCCCAGAGAAATGCCCAACAAAAGCAAGTCTTGGACTGAAATTTCAAAGAATGGATTGGACATCTGTTTCTGTTTAATAAAAAGGCTCCCTCTAATGCACAGAGCACTTCTTTGAAGCTCATCCATCAGGCCCATTGTAGGTCATAACCCAGCAGCCAGACTGACAGACATAAGGACAATTAGACGAGGGAAAAGAAACACCTTTGCTCAAGCAGGTGTACTGAAACATCCTCTTCTGCTTCTGCAGGAGCATTTAATTCCTGATTTCAGGTTGACCCACAAACAACGGAAGATGAAGGAAGGACACAAAAATCGTTCCTGAAAGTTTCATCAGAAAGCGATGAAAGGGATGTGAATCAGCTCCTACGCAGCTGCAGTTTACAGTAGAGCTTCACAGTGTGACCCCGGGTCAATGGCACTTCCCATAACACTGCACTGAGGGCTCTGGTGGTTTAGGAGCTGACTCATGAGCCTTCCTGTCACCCCTGCTCCAGGGAGATGCCTCCCTGAAGGAAAACAGGGCAAGCAGCTATGGAGATCAATCTTAACCTGCCGCCATGGTGTGTCAACACCTCTGAATCATCCAGAAAGCTGCACTTGCCCTCCCCATACACTTCTGCACCAGCAGATTGACTCTGCACTTCTGCTAGGGACAGAGCATTCTGCACCCTTCAGGAATCACCCAACCACCATGCGGGAGGCCTCTCCCAGGAGAGCCATAGCAAGCCTTGGTGTGCATTTCTGGTGGGAGGCCTGGAGGGGCCAGAATGGCACTGTCCTTGACAAGAAGGCTGAGGTTGGCTATTCTGTGGCCCTGGTGTAAAGCTGCCTGGACTCTGGCCTGAAGGAGAGTAAATTCTCCAGGATTTTATATAACTATGCTCACACTGCTCAGCATGTGCATGATGGCATGCAGGATAAATATCTATGTTCAAGACTTTACTCTTTATTAAACAAGCAATATTTGCCTGTCCTGGGTCACTGCTGCAGAGCCTACTCTTGCCAAATCCCCAGGCAGTGGTATGCCATGCATGGAAAAGCACTGTACAGCAGTCAATTTTAAAAAAACATCATGCTCAACCTCACTAGCTACAAACTCTTTCTGTAAATTGCTGCAAAACTTCTATAAATTGCCACAAAGGTATCCTGGTGTCTGAAGTCCTCTTTTCTGTTCTCCATCCATTTTCTTGTCTGCTGCTGCAAACGAAGGGGGAAACAGAAGCCTGAAAAGATCACCCTGAGCTACTGAGCTCAGCCTACCCTAGTCACTGTTCAGAAGGTCCACAATACATGTACAAGTTCAAAAACACATGGCAGTGCGAAAAAATGAGCTCAAAGGCCCAAACACCAGATTTGTCAGAAAGAGCAGGGGTAAGTAACGCTCAGCTCCTGGGAGACTCAACAACAGTCTCTCCCTGTACTGCCAGCTGAATAAGGATTACTAACCAAAAACTGTCTAGGAAGCTAGTGCCTCTAAAGGCAGCCACTCGTTATCTGAGCTCTGCAGTACACCACTGCTCCAGGCACTGGGATGAGTGCCCAGCTATTTGCCACTTCTCAGTCTCAGACCTTTTATGTGAAAAACTGTTTGCACCAAGCCAGTGATACTAAACTTTCCTCATACTGGGATGATGGAGCAGAGGGGGAAAGGGAGGAAAGGTTACCAAAGGTTTACTGAGTCATCCAAGCCTAGGTTGTGGGAAAAGGCTACCCTGCATCCAAGAAGGGTCTAGGGTGAGAAAGGCGATTCTCATTTTAACCAAATTACATTTGGATCCTTACCTCGTCCTTCTTTCTTTTTATTTTTTTCTTTTCTGATTTTTCTTTTTGTTCTCTTTTTTTTTTCCTTTCTTTAATGTCTCTAATCCACTAGGTATTTATATATGATTAGTATGGTCATTATTCTTATGCAGAATAATAGATTTTTCACAGAGTACCAGTGGGATCGGGCTACGATGAAGATCACATCTCGTCCAATGTTTAAGACAGGGATTTGGGTGCAAGTCTGCAGAACAACAGAGGGTCATTTCTAGCTCTTCTGCTTCTCATTTAGGATTGTATTATTCAGAACAATTACATGTATTAAGGTGTGGAAGAAAGGGATGCTGTACAGCTCCAGAATAGCTTTAGAGGACTTCCATGCATGGGGAGCTAATGTCTGCCATATCCAGCTCAACCTGGCACATAGCACAGGTCCAGTTACAGACCTTCTGCATTATCATCTTACATTTGTAGCCTCTCTTGACATGAAATAATGAAGGAAAATCAGTAAAAAACTGACTAGTTACCATCCCCTTTGCATAAAGGCAAGTGGGAAAATGTAAATCTATTCGCTCACATAGTATAACTTAGCTAAGATTACAAGGAAATGAAAAACGATGCATCCGGTGTCTAGAGCAAGCCTTTTCAGGAAGGAGAGCACCATTCATTAGTAATCCTTCCCTACATACAAACTCCTCTTATCCCTTACATGCTTTCTGTCTCCTGACACCTGTTGGTTTCAAGGTTAGGATAATGGAGTGCACATCCCCAAGGAACCAACAAAATGAGTATACAGTATTTTACTTTCCAGAAAGAATGAGCTCAGCTCAGGCAGATTGTTTACACAGACAGACCTCCCAACACTCATAGTCTGCATTAGGTTTACCCATAGTCTGCAGGTTTATCTGATCAATCAAGTGATTTCTTCTTACTGCAATACAGCAGCTTAACAGGACACATCTTTTGCAGATCCCTTCTGAGAGTGTGTGTTGGTGCCCCACAAATAACGCTGGTAATGATGCGGGAGATGGTCAGCAAGGCAGGCATTTGCATTCTGCCCCAGTTTTAAGGAACAGAGGCCTATTTTCAAGACGAGTCAACTCATTTTTATGCCAAGAACAGTTGGCAGCAGTGCTTACTAAAGCATGTATGTTGCCACATTGTGTTCAGTCATTTTAGTTTTGCAATCATAGAGCCAAACAACAGGATGTGACTTAATGCACCTTTGATTAAAGCTTGGACTTGTTTTAGCTATTAATGAGCATCAAAGCTTATTGGCTACCCAAGAATGTGATAACCATATTATTTTAGGAAAAATGATTCCAGCAGCATTCAGTCCTTCTATTAAACTTCTAGAGAATTCAATAGTGATGTTGTGGCTAAAGGCATCAGGGTGAAATTAGTAGCCTATTCCACGTCCCTGATACAGCTTTCCACTTGCATTATGATGAACACAGATGAAGAATCTAAGCTGAGGACAATAATTAAACAGTGTAGGTTTATCCTGACAACATGAAACCATTACAAGATCTGGTGCTCTTCATCACTGATAGTGTCTGTGTATCTTGGGCCCTGAACTGCCTCCTCACTGAAGCCAGGACATTTGCTGGAATAAGCAGCAAAGGAGAGATCAGGAGCTAAATTATTTTCACAATGAGGTTGCTAATAAAGAAAATGCACCTCTTAAGAAATTATGGTCTACATGGTTTGCTATATCTCTTTTTCAAAGAAAGTTAAAAAAGGAAAAGTAAGTGACTGATATCATGAGGAAAAGATCATTTATCCAGTATTTGTTGCTTAAGCTTCTTCCTAGACTTCTGGACCTGAACACGACTTCAGGTAGAATGAGGCTAGAGGGACCCTTGTTAAGTGTCTGTTGCCCCTTCTTACAGTAGTAAGGCTGGCTCCACAGTGATCTCCCTCATGTCCTCACTGGTAAACCACAGTGCTGATCAGAATAGTGACTGTACTGACTATGGGAAGCATTTCTCTGAATAGCAACAGGGCTTTGTCTGGAAAGGCACAATACTTTTGCACACATAGACATAAACATGTACTTTTCTACTCAAGAGGCTGTTCACTTTATAGTCTGCAAACCTGGCTGAAACCTTGCATAAAAATCACTGGAACTTAGGCTGATTAGCTTCAGCAGAAGAAAACTTCACTTCTGTACAGAAGCTGCAGACAATGTTTTACACAGTCTGCATAGCTTTCATTTAATGAGCTAAATAAAGGTTTCATGGTTTTGACCTTGTCTTGCTTTTATGACTCGAGGAGAAACAGTTTTGTTTCCTTATCTCAAAATGGCTTGAATCATAGTATTAGCCTTGCCTTGACAGCACTTGCACCTGTGAGCTTGTCTAAGTATAGGCAGAGCAGTAAGAAGTTTCTGTGATTCAGCTTTGGTTATTTCCTGCTCCAAGTTGGATGCTCAAGGCTGTACTGAATAGTAACAGGGAAGGAGAGAGCCTTCTAGCAGCTCTTTGATTTTGGGGGGTTGGATTTTTTATTTTAGTTTTTTTTTCCTTTCTTTGGTTGTGGTTTTGTTTTGGTTATGTTTACTTTTCTTTCTTCTCCATTCTCCCTTGAACAGTACTGCAGGGAAATTTGATAATGATGCACCATTTTTCCATTTAGTCAGCCAAAGAGGAATGAGAGAGTTGTCTCTTGCACAGATGCTCTTTACTCCAGGGGAATTCAAACACTGCCTCCGCAGCAGTCCAAGCTAATGCCAACCTGACAGCAATAGGTGAAATATAGAGAGCCCTCATCACCACACATCACGTTGGTGCAGGAATGCCATTAAGCAGCCTGTGTGAGTTACATTTCACCAATAATGAAATCAGCCTCCTACATTTCCTCTGAGAATGAAGTAGCAATAAGCAGAAGCAGTCCCTCTCCTACTCCAAATTCACTGAAATTATGCAAAGATCTCATCACTTTGAAATATGAAAGAAACTTCATGACCTTCTCAGCAGGACAAACTCAATTAGACAGAAAAAAATTGAACAGCTGCTTTTTCAAAGGGACAGATGACCTTATGGTGTAATTTTCACACTCAGTCAATCAAAGCTTGTGATGTGATTCATTGACCATGAGAATGAAACTAGACGAGAGACAGAGTTAAAAGGTCATTCTCTTCTATGGATATAAGAGGCTCAAGTAAAATATTAAAGAACACACGGCCCTCTTTCAAGAGATGCTGGCCACGCCTCCACCTGCAGTCAAACAAAAGAAGAGAAGCGTGCAAACACCATGCAGTGATGCACAACAGCCATGCACAGACTTTCATGTTTTATCCATTCCCCTATGGTCAGTGGTGCAGATTTCCTAACTCTGAGCTTTTCTAGGGAGATTGGACCTGGCTGATGAAGCCAATGAGAATTTGCATGTTGATTACAATGGACAGGCCTCTTGTGAAGGAGAATTGAAAACAGCTGAAAAGGGATGACAGCTACAGATTATGAAAGCAGGTGTTGGGATTTAGCTTCAACTGTTACCATTTGCCTAATTTACACCAATATTCCCAGGCCTGAGGACCTATAAATACAATAAAAGAATGAAAGTCCCTATGGGTGAATGTACAAATACAAGCCGCAAAACTTTTTCAGTATATAATGGTGCCTTTTGGTTCTTTGCTGCAGGCAGCATGGCTGGCATGGGTAAGACCAGAGCAGCCCTTTCCCCTGCAGCTTTGACTTTGGGTCCAGGAAGGGAATTTCATCTCTCCTGAGCAGAAATCACACAGAGGCAGTGGCTTAGGGGACTGTACCCCCAAAGGACAATGTGACCCCACTCATACCTTCTCACAATGTGGTGATGAACAGACCACTGTTGAGAAAGGGGAAGTCCTTAGAAACTCTGTTGGGGAGAGAGATTGCTGAGACAACAATTTGAAGAACAGAAGGAAATGTCTACCCTGCACTGAGAACACACGGAGTGACCTGTGGCCCAGAGCTGAGAGACTACAGGGAGGGATGGAGGAGCATTTCACACAGGAACATGGGGCATCGCTGCCAGCAGTGACCCTTTCATGGGAGGAGTCCTGTGCTGCACCCTGGCTGCATGGCATTAGCACACAATTAGGTGTTGGCCACATTTTTGGTTATCTAGTCAGTGATGAAAAGCTGGCTGCCCTCTGCAATGCTGAGTAAACAGGTAGCTAACTCTGAGCAGAGCTGCTCAGTTCTTGTATTCAGGAAACATACGGGCCAAAAGATCCTAATCCTCAGCTGTATTGTTGTCACTTGTTTGCGTGTTTCTCCAGCCCGTGTTGGGTCACTGCTCTCAATGGGCTGTTGAGAAACCTCCCTCCACAGTTTCCATCCTGTGCCCTATGAGTCCCTTTCATAATTTCCAGCCAGGCATGCAGAACAACCCTCCTATGAACAAATCATCTGCTGAGCTGGAGAGAAGTTTTGACTGGAATCTTTTCTTTGTACAAAACCCACGAGTTCAGGTACAAACATACATTTATGATGATTTTATCAAATGAATGATTTTATCAAATCCTACTCGTTTAAAACTCTAACACAGCTGTCCCTCTAAATACACCTCAGCTTCTTTCATTTTTACATTTTTTTTAAGAAAAAGAAATATGTTCATTTCTGTATTAAAACGACATTTAGAAGCATATAGTTAAAAATACAAAAGTGATAGCTCAACCCCCAAATTTACTGCAGCTCTTTTCCAGCTTTTTGGAACTGTTTCCCAGCTATACTGGCTATCTATGCAGCTCTTCCTCCCCTTGCCCTAAACAGCCTCTGGAAGTCCAGCGTACAATACCTGCAACCAGGAAGGCAAACAGACTGTTCCTCCACAGTACTCATATATTACCCTTGTTTGATTCATCTGGAATTACCCTTGTTTGACTCTCTTGCAAGTCTGTTGACTTTGACTGAATAGAGATTTACATAATTTCCTCATGGGAATTTTGAAGGCTGATAACACACTGCACTGAGAGCGTTATTTCCCTATTTTATTTCCACAGCAAAATAAATCCAGATATGCTCCTGCATATTGCTGCACCTGATGTATTTTCTATTCATTTTTGACTCAGGAAAAAAATCACATCATAAAAGATGTACCTACAATTGTTACTTGGCTATGGTTAAAAAGAAAGAATGCCCAGATCCACATCTCCTTTTCTTATCTTTGTCAAAGATGAAGAAAATACTAATCAAGTTATTTGACAAGAACTTCCCACTCTATACTACAGTACCAGGAAAAGGAAATTGAGTGCACATGTGGCTGGAGGCAGCAGCACAGCTATGACAGAATGCAGTATTAGTACAGGACTCATAACATTAACATTCCTCTCTGCTCCCCACTGACCTAATACTCTGCATTATACATGGTGCTCATTAGAGCCCAGATGAATGACAGCAGCTGGGATCAGCAGACTCATGAGACGACCAAGATGCAGGCAGATTAAATGATTTCTTGTTTGGTGATTAACTGAGTAGCCATAGACCCAATGAATCTAGTGGATGATACCCAGTCATGTTTTATGTGGCCTTAGGTAATAAAAATGAAGTTTCTGTGTTTGAAAGTCAGTTTGAAATGTCTCAATTTATATAAATAACATCAGGGAGTGAGAAGCACTTCTGTAGGAAGCACAAAGATATGGAGAGGAGTTTACCATTAGGAATTTTTCAACTCTTATTTTTCCCATTGGTACATCAGGAACAGAAAACTTTAACTCACAGCCAGGGTGTCAAGATACCCTGTGTAAGAATGAAGAGGATCCAGTGCTGCACGAGCAGCTGTGAGAGTTTAAACACCTGAAAGTTTGAGCCGTTCTGTGATAAACTACTTTTCTACACCTCCATCATCTTTAAATCTGCCATCACCAGCCTCTAAATATTGCAGTTTTCCTTCTATGACCTATCTTGTGTGATATTTGATATTTTGCACCAGGAATCTGGTTTTTTGCTCATGCCTTAAGGAAATTAACTGTTCAGCATACATTTTCAGGGGGACAAAGGTTACCAAATTCATGAAGCACTGTTTTACACTGCTACTGTGGGAGGTGAGCCCTAGCAACAAAAAGCATCACAATTTTATAACACAGGGTCATCATTAAGAGCCACAGAACATGCACAGCTGTACCTTTTCCTACTCTTTTCCACAAAGAGCTCAGTGGATTTTTGTCATGCCAGAATCACGGTTCATTTATTTTCCAATGCAACCTACTTTCAGTGGAACCTAAGATATGTAAAATGCTGTACTAGCAATTTCAATAATTGATACATTTCCTTAGAGTCATTCTGCACCACTGGAGCAGATCAAAGAAGATTGGCTTTCACTCTCAGTCCTGCAGCAGAGCCAAAAGCATCCTAATTGCAAGTAACACAGGAAGATTTCTTAAACGCCATAATTTGAATTTTCCTGAGTGCTCAGCTATCGGCACACACTGTTCCCTTTGCTCTCTCTTTTCCCTCTTCCCTCATGAACCATTCTTTTGTCCTTTTGCTTCATCTGCTCTATTCCAGCTGTTAATAGTCATCTTTCTAATGTTTTGTGTTTATTTTTTCACTGTGCTGTTAGCTGTTTGCTTCATTTTCTCTCTTTTCTGCATGAAAAGTCCTTTTTTTCTATTTGCTGTTCTTGTCCTTGGTCTATTTTTTTTTTTTTTTTTTTTTTTACTTCTCCCTCCTTTCAGCATACCTCTCCCTTTTTTACCCTGCTGCTCTTCCAGTATTTATTGTCATTCCCTGTTTTTCTTTCCCACTGAACATGGAAAAGGAGCACTATCATGATTACTGTGTAGCCTTGCACAAACACCTGAAGGCATGGTGAAAACCAGGATTTATGTCACAGCCTTGCAAACACAATGGCCCACAGTTCCTGCCCAGGGCATTTGCAGTCCTTTTCCCTAGTGAGGGATTTCAAAGACTAGAATGGAATTTGCCTCATACCAAATGGTCTCTTGAAAATCTCAGGCTAAACACACAAAGAGCT
The DNA here is from genome assembly GCA_013400175.1 of Phainopepla nitens. Lineage (NCBI taxonomy): Eukaryota > Metazoa > Chordata > Aves > Passeriformes > Bombycillidae > Phainopepla > Phainopepla nitens. Next base: position 139,059 of record VXBQ01014373.1, on the reverse strand, counting down.
GGATGGGTGATCAGACTTGCTCAGAGATATGGACTGAGGTTGTGGAAAAAGGGATAGGGATTACTTGCTCATCTGCCCATCTGGTACGTTAATGATGCAATAGGAAAGAGACAGGAACTGCATCAGATTTGTCCCCTCTGTAAAAAAAAAACTAAGAAATTGAAGAAGCATTTGCAATTAGCCTCACAATATGTGCAACAGTCTGGAGTTTTAACAAGGAAAGAGTCTACTTTTTCTTCATCTCTGTTCAGCTGGTGCTTTAATTTTGGGTGATCCTAAAATACCTTCCTTGCAGGGGCAGGCAGCACCGGTGTGATTCCTGTGCAACTCTCCAGACACTTGGGTCCTTAGTTCTGGTTTTATCTTGCAAGTGCTGGATGTGGCCCAAAGACACTGTGGTCAAATAACAGCTGTTCCTGACAACTCCCCAGAAGTCTGCAAAAAGACTATGTCTCTTCAGATGAGGGCCAAAGCCAACAAGAAGTAACCCCTGAGTAGCTCTGTCAGGTTTTTTGCAGCATGGAAATCTGAGCAGTGATATGCATTTCTCTTCTATGCATTTCTCTTCACATGCAACACCTTTTTGTTAATGAGCCATTTTAGTTTCTGGTGTGACTCCCTAAAAATAAAATGCTATGGACTGACTGTTTCCGACTACAAGGCTATGATGCTTGATCTCTCTAAGTGTCATTTCAGCACAGTGGGGCTGTCTTTGAACTCCCCTCTGGCTTTTCTTTCTGCTAACACAAACAGTAAGGAAGCAGACCTGCATGGCTGAATCATACTTGTGTGTTTTCCAGGCAGCTCCTGAATCCCAGAGCCTGTTCAGAAGAGAAATGTCAGGCACAGCAGGATTCAGTCTGGCACGTGGGTGGATTTACTCAGGCATGGAAATGAAATCTGGGCCCAGGAATCAGTGCTTGATGGCAATGGGAAGGGGCTCAGTCTGCAGCTGGAGCTGCAGTTTAACCAGATGGGGTGGCACAGCACTGATGGAAAGGCATGGTACTCCCCATCCAGACTTTTTTTTTTTTTGCAACTGCTGCACTGAGTATTCTGATGGCCTGACTTCAAGGCTTCACAAAATTTAAAAGGGAGAAAGTAACAACTGAATTCACATCTAAAATATTTTAAAGGTGCAAAATTAATGAATTTCTCATAAATTCATTTTACTTCCATCAAAGTAGGAAGAAATCGTATTTGTATGTCTGAATTTTGAAATGCATATAGACACTCTGGTCCTTGATATTTTACTATTTATTTTTAATAAAGAAAGCAAATAAGAAAAGGAAAGTATATGCCAAGCATGCAAGCACCTTTTGAACGTGCTCCACACACCTGCTAGAAAAAGACAAGCAGTTTCTCCCACCTCTCAAGCCCAGAAGGGAAATACACTTTGCAGCAGGCTAAGTCTGAACAGCCCATAATATGCTCCTATCCTCACACTTCTCTCTCTGCCCAGAGAGAGAAAAAGGCAAAACATGGCCTTTAGCATTTAGCAAGAGGTTGCTATTACACAAGCACCATTTCCCTCAGATAGATAAATTAAGAAAAAGGAACACAAGGGTACATAGCCAAGGAGAGAAGAACTCGGGGCCCCCAGTACCTGCCCCTTCCCCCTGGCTCTCCAGCCAGAGCAGTTATCACAGATCTTGCAAATATTTCTCCAGGAACCTCCCAAGCAAATGGGATGTGCACTTCTAAGAACAAGAGAGTCAAAAATGTACTGGTTCATAAGAAGACCTATCTGTGCTTCTTCCTTGTTTGGCAGTGCATCTCTCTGCATCATTTAATGTAAAATGTCATTTTTGTCATCGCAAAACTCTTCTGAGAAATTGATGCTGTGCTTTTTTATGCTCTTCCTGATGGACCAAGACTGACTATGGGTCTTAGATGCAAGTGTTTCAATAAAAAAGATTGCCATGGACATAAGATTGCATGGGGGTATAAAATTTCTTGATTAAGTTTTCATCTTTAGGCAGGTGCTCTGTAGGCAAACACTGGCAAAACACTGTAAGGCAAACAACAGCTGTATGAATCAGCAGTAGCTATCCTATAGACTACAGCCTTGATAACATTGTTCCTAGACTATTACCTACACCCACCTGAATGAATTACTGTGCACACCATTAATAATATCTTGGAACACATCGAAAGCAATGTTGACTTTATAACATTAACTGGTAAACACAGCAACAGGGAAAAAAAAATAGTCTTGGGAGTCAAAAAGTAAAGGTCATTTGGTAGTCTGCCTCCTTTCCCTTTCATGTTATCCGTGGCCTTCCCAAAATACTTTATGCTATAATTTGGTCTGAAGCAGTTCCTTTCTTCCCAGGTCTCTCACAGCATCATTATAAGCTAGGGAATTGTTGCGAGCTTCCTGCAGCTTCCCTGGGCTGTGTTACCGGGTGCATGCCCTCAGTGTCTGACCCTGCTGTCCACAAGAACCTTGGTGTACAAGGGTGAGCAGTGCTATGTCAGCTCTTTGGATTTCAGCAGTATCCATTCTGCATGTGATTCAGAACCACAGACTACCACATATATCTCTGTATAACCACGCAATCCTTGTTTTTGTTACCCCTGCTGTTCGTCCCACCTTCTTTCCTATTGCTTGTGTCATTAGCTTGTTGCACTTAGCCACAAGTAGACTATAAATTCCTCAGGACCTCTTGTGCTTCAGTATCTTGTTGCCTATTTGGAACTACCAAACACAAATAGTCACTACAAAACAAACATAGACCTCAACTGCTGGGACAAATAAGATGCATACTTGTAATTTCAGCCCCGGAGGTCTGTTTGACCTAGAAACCTATATTCACTTCAGGCAATTCCTCTTGTGCTTTCTGCTTTAGGTCAGAGTTGTAGCCGACACAAACTGCAAGGAAACACAGTAAATAAACACAATTATTTAATGATCTGAAAATCTGGTATGTTTACAGTTTCCTAGTCAGCTGACAGCTGGATAAAATCCAAGAATCAGAAAAAAATTAAGAACAATTGGAAAAAAAACTCTGTCAGTAGAATGTCCTGAAAGGAAAGCAATTCATGTGTCACTGCTTCTTGCAACACAGTCTTCCAAAGACTGAGAAAACTACTAGCTGCAGCTTGTTTCATATTTTCAGGTTTAAGTAAGATAAATACAAAAAAGAAGAGGTGAGATGCCAAGAATGCATGCAGTGTCCTCCAGCATCAGCTTTGCAATGCAGAAGACTGAGAGTGTACTCAGAGGAGAGTGACCCAAGGAAATGGGGGTGGGTAGGCCCACGTGGTGGGTGAGACTGGAGTCTGTTACCAGAGCTCCACGCATCCCCCTGGCAGGCTGGGTACTGAGCACACCAACACACACGTGAGCCCTCCTGCCTATTCCAGGCTCCTGCCTGACAAAGCACAGCAGCCTGTTGCCCCTGTTGTTGTGGGCCCCGTGGCCCTCAGCAGTGTACAGGGCACTATGAGGCTGAGAGCAGAGCACTTAGACCAGATCCATTACCCTGCCACCTATGCAGTACAGAGGATGTTCTGTGCCTGACACTGAATACAACTCTAAAGTAAACTAGTACAAAATTAGCACAACACTAAAGTAAAAAGTACATTAAATTAAACAGAAGAACTCAAAAGTTTGCCGGACTACCACGCTGACCCAGTCCTGGGCTCCTCTCTCCCTGCGTAGATGTTTCTATGACTAAAAGATCCCCTACAATCATCTCCCTGAGGCCAGGGTTAGTGAAGAAGAGGCTCTGCCTAAACATCCTGTGCCATCAGGACACCTCAAGGCGCCTGAGGTCCAACCTACAGCTCAGACTCCTGATGAGATCATAGAATGGTTTGGGTTGGAAGGGATCTTATAGACTGTATAATTCCAGCCCCCCTGCCATGGGCAGGGACACTTTCCGCCAAATTGCTCAAAGTCCTGTTCTGCCTAACCTTGGACACTTCCAGGGATGGGTCATCCACAACTTCTCTGGGAAATCTGGTTCCACTCTTACAGTAAAGGATTTCTTCTAGTATCCGATCTAATCCCACTTNGCCATGGGCAGGGACACTTTCCGCCAAATTGCTCAAAGTCCTGTTCTGCCTAACCTTGGACACTTCCAGGGATGGGTCATCCACAACTTCTCTGGGAAATCTGGTTCCACTCTTACAGTAAAGGATTTCTTCTAGTATCCGATCTAATCCCACTTTCCTTCAGTTTGAAGCCATTCTCCCTTGTTCTATCACTTATATGCCCTTGTCAAAAGTCCTCCTCCAGCTCTCTTGTAAGGACCCTTTAGGTACTGGAACGTAATAAGGTGCCCTGGGAGCCTTCTCTTCCCCAACCGGAACAGCCCCAGTTCTCTCAACCTGTCTTCATAGGAGAGGTGTACCAGCCCTCTGATCTTCTTTGTGGCCCTCCTCATGACTTGCTCCATTAAGCCCATGTCCTTATGTTGTGGGCCCCAGAGCTGGACATACTACTCCAGTTGAGGTTTCACCAGAGCAGAGTAGAGGGGGACAATCACCTCCTTCAACCTGCTGGCAGTACTCCTCAACAAGGACACAGTTGGCTTTCTGAGATTTAAGTGCACATTGCTGCATCATGTCAGGCTTCTCATCAACTAACATCCCCAAGCCCTTCTCCTTGGGGCTACTCTCAATCTATTCTATGCCCAGCCTGTATTTGTGGTTTGGATTTTCCCAACCCTTGTGCAGAACCTGATGGGATTTGTGCTTCCAAATATGATGGCAGCTGTGTTTACAGCAATGTCACAGTCAGAGAGGCTTGGGAGCTAGGGTCACTGGAGCTGATAGTTGGGCAGCCTCACACTTCTTATTTTACTAAAGAGTACCCTAGTTGTTAGGCCACGGGCAGATTTGGAGAAATCTCACACATATATCAAAATAAACTTCCATTCCAAGGTCAACAGGAAGAGGAAAGTCACTATCAACCATATTGGAGCTTGCAGCAATCTGCAGATCTATTTGAACGTGGTCTGAAACAACTTCACAACAGCCCTTTGTCTAAATTTCAGCACAGAACAAGTTATCAGAGCCCTTATGCCTTTGGCATGGATTTATTTTCTTCTTTAGTCAACAGTTTTTACTCTGCTCAGTGTACTTACCCAACCAGCTGCAAACCTCCCCAGAGTTGCAAACACAGTGATGAGTCAGTCTAATGCAGTCTCCAGCTCTTTCCCTGAAAATCTGGCATGCCTACTGATGTTACAGCATCAAATCAATTTTTGCTCCCTTTCTTTGGTTTCCTTTAGTCCGTTTAGCTCTGATTTACTCTCAGAAACTATTTCTCATGAATGTTTTGCAGTGGTGGAAATGAAGGAAAAGGACTATAGCAGACGTCCAACGAAGAGAAGCAAATGGAAAAGTCCAAACCTACCATATGCTGATGGGTCAGCTCTAACACTGGGAGAAGGTTGACAAAGGGCTGTGGCCCACAGGCCACCACAGCTGCCAGGCTGCCAGTGCCGGCTGTCAGTGCCAGTCCTGGCACGGCCTCCCAAGCTGCCCTCCCAGCAGCTGCCCAGCTGCCAGGGCTTAGAGAGTGGCACTTTACCCTCAGCCATCCCTCAGCAGCATGCGGGCAGCTCCTGTCCAGCTGTCTGTGTGCCACAGGTGAGCTGGACAGCTGAGGCAGTAGTGCTGGCAGTCCCCTCAGCTCCTGCATTGTGGTCCAGGCCCCCTATGGTGGGTTACCCTGCTCCTCCTGCCAGCAGAGCAGGCAAGCAAGCCAAATGTCCCTGTTTGCCATGGAAACCAGTAGAACAGGGAGGGCAGGATCTGCCCCAGGAGCTTCTCTGTACGCATATATCTACTGGAGGCAAAAGTAAAACCTGCTCTAAATTGATGTCCTGCAGCATTGTCTTGAGCAGCTCTGTGCTGATGGAGGAGACACAGGCACACGTGTCATATATATGTCAGAATAAACCTGTGCTCAAGGGTCAACAGAATGATAAAACTCATCATCAAGAGAGAAGATGCTAGCAGGTATAATTATACTATTAATACTATAATATACTATGTGCCACATGGTGTACATTAACATATGTTCAAGAACAGCATCATTTATCTGCTTTACCATCATGAGATTTTAAAGAGAAGACTCTTGTTCCCCCAGTGTGCCTGTGCAATGAACAAGCCTACTGGATCTTGCAGCCATCTGCATATTTAACTGAAGATGGTCTGACAGAGCGGGAGAGGGGACAGGGAGGGACAGCCAGCCAAGGGTGGGGCAGTACCCAGCCTTCTATCCAGATGTTCTGAGGGGTCCTCAGGGTATCATCTCACAGATTTCTGTCATTCCACCTCTAGAGGGATGAGGAGAGCTTGAATGTGAGGTTTCAGCTGAACAGCAATTGAGAGTCAAGTTAGGCCAAATACAAGACATCTGCAGTTCTCAGAAAGCATCTATGGTCCAAAGCTTTGTGCACAGCAACGTCTACCCTTTAGGGCAGAATAGAGGTAAACAGACTCTTACTGTTAAGCTTCCAAGAGTTAGACCCACAATTTTTACAGTCACAGATGTGATTCACAAATATTTCTCATTTTCTGATTTTTTTCTGACTGAGCCCACAGACTCCAACGCGTGATTTCGAGGGAGGAGGGTTCTGCGCTGCTCATTCATGATCCACCCCAGCCATGGTGCCCATAATGTCACAGTACTGCACATACTCAGCAGGGCCACTGTTGCCATATTAGACATTAAACCATGTGTTTAACATTTCTAAGTCACTTTGTCCTCATCTGCACTATAATTTTGTTGTACATCATAAATGTGAAATGAGTTTCATTTCTTCTCCCTACACCTTTGGTTTATTGCATTTACATAAAGCTGTCAAACATTTATGAGGATTTTTACACCTTTATGATATTAATTTCTTCAACCACCAAGGAGATGACATTTCTGAAGTAATACTGCTATTTCCCAAAACCTATTTTCTGGTGTCTTTGGCCTCACTGAAGTGGCACATTTTTCATTAAACTTAGCAGTATATGAAGTCGTTAAGGTGACAGTAGTTTGCCATTATAGCTGTTGTAGCAGTGCTGGTAGTGACTTCACCCTTGGGTCATCTGAGGCAATTATTAAGTAAAGTGTCAAGAGATATTGAATGACTTAGAAAACTTAGAATTGCTTTGCTATAAGTACCTCTTCTACTCAGAGAGCACAAAAAGCTGACCTTCATAGCTCAACTCACCTGGAAAAAGAGAGAGAGAGCTACAGAAGACAGCAGCCGTCGCAGCCAAAGATACGAAGGCATCCCTTAGTATCCCTTAGACCCCTGTCTTTCCCCTCCAATATTCACCATGAACTGAATTTTTTTTTTACAATATGCAGTATGTTTTCATTCTGATTTTCATCTACTCTAGTGATTAAAGTTGCCTGCTAACTCTGAGAACTCTGCTAATCTCCCTGAGTGTCACAACCCATCATCAGAATCACAGTTGCTGTCGTGCAGGAGGGGAAAACTGGATGCAGAAACAACAAATAACCTAGAGGAGCATGGAGCAGCCTGCTAACAGTATAAAGTCTGTCTGTTTCCTTCCCTGTATAGCATTTAAAACGACTGGATGAATGAAAACCTTTTAAAGAGATATGAGTCTTGTCTTTGAACCAGTGACTGTGGATCTGGGCATTTTTTAGACAGGAGTCCAAAATCACTTTGCAAGTGAGAGAAAAACAATTTTTAATTCACTACACAAAGTTTCTGAAGAAGCCTGGAGAAATACAGAGTTACTGATAGCTCTTCATACTGTCTGAACTGGCCACATAAATTACAGGCCAAACTATTGAGCAATGTGCCTCAAGGCGATCATTTCACCTTGGCTTAAAAGGATGCTAATTTTTATCATATTGGAAAGAAACAGCATTTTGCAACCACTTTATACAAGTTGTACAAGTACAACAAACTCAGGGTAACTCAGCAACATCAACAACTATATAAAATTTCAATAACATAGGCCTGTAGTTTTGGTTATAATGAACTTTTTAAAATTATTGCAGTCAATATGATCTAAGATTGTTATGGTCCAATCTTAAAAATTACAAGGTTTACAATTTTACATTGCAGAGGTTTTTTATATCAGCATTCCTGATTCATTTATTATTTATTATATTTTGAGACTGCTGAGGAACTCCATTTTTGAATATCACTTAGAAGCTAAGAAGTCTCATGCACTTCACTATGACAAGTACAAAAGACAGCTGAGACTGTAAACTCTGCAGGGCAGGAATCATGCATGCTGTACAATAAGTAAATGACTTTAGGTAAGATCTGGTAATTCATCAGTTTAGTCAGGGCTAATGGCAGGCTTCTGTATTCTTTTTTACATAAAAAAATCCCAAATTCTTATCAGCCTGAAACAGTAATTGTGAAAGTCTTTTATTGTGGAAGATAAGGGGGTGGTACTATCTCTAGCAGAAATTCAGTGGAAAATTGCAGCCAAATGGTTCGGCCATTTCCAAAGCCTGCTCTCCTCTTGCTTACTTGTGTTAGCACTTCCAGAAATGGTTTGTTTGAACAGCTGCAGTATCTCCATGCTGTACTGCAGGGACTAGAAATGTGACTGGTGATAGAGGGGGGAGCTGATAGCCTTAGTTTTCTAGGTCAAAAGCTGTGAAAATGCATTCAAGTTTGGCCACATTATGAACCCTGCAGGTGATTTAAGTGTGTGTGAGGGGAGGAATAGGGAAAATTTGCCACAGTGCTGTTTGGTGTCATTGCACCTGTGCCAGCTATATCACCCAGTGTCCTGTCCATTCCCTCTGACCTGAATGGGGCACTGCTGCTACTGCAGCCAGTGCTGACCTTGCTGTGGCTGGGCTACAGGAGCTGCACATATGCAGGCAATTGGATCTGGGTGAAGAGAGGCTGGTGAGGGAAAATGGCTCTCTGAGNAAGGGAAGGGAAGGGAAGGGAAGGGAAGGGAAGGGAAGGGAAGGGAAGGATCGTATTTTGCCTATTGGCTGGCATCTGCATGGCCAGAGGGAAGAAAGGCAAGGAAAAGATACATCTTGCCTGATGTCCCAGAGTTAGTAAAAATAAACATCTGTGGTTACCTGCCATGACTGGCAGTGCAAAGAAAGAGTATCCTGAGAAGATGTGCACCTAGCCAAAGATGTGCATCAGCCACGGCAGCCTGCTCCAGAGCTCACACAAAAGTGAGCGTGGTGAGTCCTGCAAGGAGAGTCAAATACAATCTTTCTCATGTCCATTCCCTGGGGTAAACATGCTGGGGGTCTTAAGAACAGCTGGTGTCACCTCCTGTGCAAGTCAACAGCACTGACTGCGCCTTTGCTTCTTTCCACCACTTGGTGCTACCTTTGGGGCACAGGAGGCCACTTGCTGCTGCCACAGGGAGATGCAGTGCCACAAAGTTTTGTAACCATGGTGAGTCACAGATCTGCATTTTTGCTCTGCACAGTCAAAGACTTCAGTTTCGTGTTTATATCTTTGAACAGAAACCAGACACAGCAGTCACAGCTCAGGAATGGCTGTCCTCCAAGGGTCTGGTGACATACCTGCTGTGACTAACGTAGGAGCTTGCTCTTCCTGGAAGAAAAAGAAGAGACTGGAAGGGGTTGTGTGTTCCACAGTACAAAATAGATTTCCTCAAGTCTCCCTTCTGCTCTCCTCAAGTTTGAGAAGTGCCAAATACTGGAGGTCACTCCAGATGGCTCCAGGTACAGGAGTAGGTCACAGAAGTGTAGATGTCTAGTGCTTCTCCAGGGTGCTGACAGGTGATGGGGGAATGTGGTACCTGATAGTGATATAGTTATTGTGGGGAAGACCTGGGCTCTTCCAGAAGGCAGCCAAAGAAGCAGACACACAACTGTGCTTAGCATACAAGTGAGCCAGTGGATTTCACTTAAGCTGATTTTTGTTTTAGCCATAATTTTACAGACAGCAAAAGTTTCTTTTAAAACATTAGAAAATATTCAAAACTTGTGAAGATGAGGGTTATTAACATAGTTGTCACTACACATGTAAAATAGATCTTTCAGCTCCTTGCTTAATAAAAATGGTGTGTTTTTTTCTCCTGTGAGTCTTCTCAGTTGCTTTTTCCCCCAAAGCTCTTGCCCTCCCTGCCTCAGAGTTTGTCTATGCTATGTTTCAGGCTGTTTGATCCCATGCATGCACTCTATGTGTACACATCTATATATGCTATTTATACATCTATATATAGCACACAGCTATATGCATACATATCTGTAGATAGAGGAGTCAAGGAACAAATTTTTGCCTCTTACAGAGCTGACAATGTTCATGGTGATCCCTGTTTAGATATCTTATACTGTTGCCTATAAAGGCTGACCAAGAAACAGAGTAAAAGAATAAAAAGGTAATTATTGCAAGGATACAGCCTGGGCCATGCAAGAACTCCTTGGGGCTACATACAAGCAATTCAGCAATGGTCTCAAAAAATGGACACCCGGTCACGAGGTCTCACATTTTTATAAACTCTGGTCCATTAGCATATTTTAGTTAATTGTCCAATTAACTTTTCCTTTTTTGCCTCAGGTTATGAAGCTACATGCTTTTTGTTCTTTCTCTCTTCTTCATCATTTTTTACACTCTTGGGCCTCAAATTTGACCTTGGTCCCCAGCTAGAAAGGAATTGTTTTGTCTATCTACCCTGTGAAGAGAGCTCACCAACCCTTAATATGAAACCCAGAAATGAAACACATTAAAACAGAACAGAGTCCGAAAAATATAAAAGCTAAAACTCAAGGCATCAATACGTCCCTTGCATAAGCTGGGTTGCCATCGTGACTGCTCCCTTCATCTGGATCAAGCACTAGACATAGTGTTACAGGTTGTAGTCTTTAATCAGAAGCTTAGGATTTTTATATGATTCTACTTCCCTTCCCTTGCCTCCCCTTCCCTCCCCTTCCCTCCACAAAAACATGGACTATACAAAAGACCTCAGACATCAGATAGAAGTTAAAGTTCTGATTATTTTTATAAGATGTCATGGACTTGAAACACCTAATTCATCATATTTCAATGTTTTCTGATGAGCAAAACTAGAAGTGTGTTATTTTATCAGCAGTCCTCTGTTTAAAGAACCTTATTTACTACCTACCAATTTCTTGGTAATTTCTTCTGCATTCTTCATTAGTGACAATAAATGCCCATAATCCTGCCTCTTTGGGTAGACTGGTTTAACTCATTTCTTTGGGCCATTACTTTTACTGGTAACCACTTGTCCAGCTTTGTATATTTTTTAATTCAAGCTTCGTTATTGGTACAGTCAGAAATGAGTAATTTTTAAAGGTGTTAATTAATCAAAGATCCTCTCTACCACCGTTTACTTCACATCAGATCTTTTGCATGTTTCCTGCCTTTATCAATTTTGTATACATATTTTAAGTGGAAGTAGATAGCCTCTTCCATGGATATAATGTCTTTTTTTTTTTTTAAATGTGCCCATTCTTTCAAAGAGCAGTCACACAGAAGAGCAAGACTTATTCTGGGGGATAGAGCGTAGTCTATCTCCTACTGTTGAGATTAATCCAGCTAATTTATTGCTTCTTGTTTACAGTCTAAAAGAGAAAAAGATCTTTTCCCATCAATCTTCTTGGCAGTCTCTGAAATGCACTATTTATTGCTCTCAAATGTCTGATTAAATAATATTCAGTCACCTCTGCAGCAATTTCAAATGGAGAATGTCCCTGAGGACAGTTAGTAGTCAGCAATGCCTTTTCATTGTATGGGATGCCATAAATGACAAATGACAAGTGAAGACACCATTAAGCTTCATAATTTCTTTGGATGAGTTTGTCTGATACCTGTTTAAACTGAACACCAGCAGTTGCAAAGTGAATACCAATTCTTTGCTGCAAGCCCTCACATGGATTTTACAGGGAGAAGAGTATTTTGATTGCACAATTAAAAATTCCAGAAGAAAAAGCACATAAGTGTTATGCATGAACTGTGAACAATCATTGCATGAAACCAGCCTTAAATGCTCTGCAAATGTGCAACCAGAGTAAAGGAGGCACAGTAAAAGCAGCCTTGGGGGATTTCACTGTACCCACGGACAGTCTGCAGGTCTTGGTGCAGCACACCAATGACCAGCGAGATATTTCAGGTCCAAGCCACACTGACCTCATCTGCTCACAAACAAGCTGGTTCCCTTCTCAGATTAAGAGGTCTCTAATAACAGCACCCTAATTAACTCTAGTTTGTTAGTGTGCAAGCAGAAGTGATGGGTTGGCTACTGGGCAGATGTGAATTCCCAGGCCCAGCTGTGTTTTTCCCAATCTGGCCCATATGGTCACTGCTGAACTCTGGCTCAAGGTCACCATTAATTTGGCATTGCCAGTGCAAGGGCTTCTAACCCAATTCAATCAGGACAAGACAGAAATCAGCAATTTAAACTGTGCACTTGAAGAATTTTTTAAATCAGCAAGATAAGTATAATTCCAAATATACTTTATAGCCATAGACCTGACCAAAATTTTTGTGACTCCAGATTCCATACAAGGCCACAAAGAGCCACACACTTAAAACAGGCTTACTCCCAAAAGTCAAGGTCATCTGACAGATTGCTATCATGATTGAATTGGGTCTGATATCTCAAAGATTTATTCTTATTTTAGACACCACTCACATTGCTCAGATGGGCACATACTTTTAGAGAATTTCTTATTCAACAGCCCATCTCATGTTCAGTGTCCTCAATGTCAACACAATCTGAGGGTTGTACATGTGAGCATAATTTGGCCTCCAAAATCCTCATTGGTAAGAACAAGTATAAAAAGGAGGAAAAAAAAGCAGAAGAAGAGGCTGGATTTTCAGAGGGGACTTAAAAAAACCACTTGCTTCTTCAACTGTCATGAGTTAGCAGAACATTATAAATAACCAAATCCATGCGCATTGCCCCCATTCTGTCCCTTGTGATCAGCACAATTAATTAAAATATTTTCTAAAGCTGTGCAGCTGGGTAAGTGTATAATGATTGCCTGTGCAGAGCACATAACAGGAGAGAGCAAAATCTTACTGCTAGATACAGAACTCCTGCCTGAGGTAGAAAGTCCCTGCCTGAAAAATAATGGACTTAAAGGTGTGAAATGAAACCCTCAAATCTAGTGCTATCTGTCACACTTGTGGTCAGTGCCATCCTTAGGAGTTCTACTGGTTCCCAGTCTTCAGGTTTACTTCTGCTGCTTTTGTAACAGATTAAGGAGGTGGTCCATCTATTTAAAATACTTTCTATTTTCAAATTCCTAGAAGGTAAAATATGTGTCCCTGCTAAGACAACACTTTGTCTACTCATTTACCCTTATGTGGCCTTGTTCAAACTGCATTTACATGCTAAAGGGTCTTCTTCAAGAAGTTTCTGATCTCTGTAGTTCCAGTGAAAGCAGAAAATTTCTCCCTGCAAATATGTTCCAGATCTGTCTCTCAGGAGCCAAGATTCAAGAAAAATGAGCTGCCAGCTGCATGAAAGTTATACATGTGTAGCAAGAAGAGTAATGGAATGAGAGCAACAGTTTATTTGTAGAAGTAGAAGCAAGCAGTCTAAATAAATGAAGCAACGGATAATTGTTTAGATATTCAGAGGTTTTGTAAACATTTCATTAAATTGATGGGATCAAATGCATCCTTCCAAATTTTTGCAACGTAGAAATTGATGTGGCTAGGCCCTTTAGCATATCTCTCTTCAGCATTTTTTCCCAAGCTAGTGAAGGCACTGAGACTTCTAGGTCTCAATTAACTACAGGTCTATAACCTTTGTGAACTTCAGTTTTGAAAGTCAGGGAACACAGACCATCTCACAGCTATGCTTAGACAATGTATGGGTTTGTAAAACTTCTGCCATGTACAACTGCAATTGTTTATTGTCCTTCAGTGTTCTTCAGGAGAGCCTAACCTAAAGGACACACGTAAGTCCCTGCTCAGAAATAAGAATGTCTAGACCCAAAGCAAACCAAAGCTAAGGAGTGGAGACTCACTGCCTTCAATTTTCCTACGTTAAATTATCTGGTGACCCCAAATGCACCAACTGTCACCATCATTCAGGGGATGATCAGATCCAATGAAGTAACACCTTCTTCAAAGAAGTCAGACACTGCCCTTCCATCTCCACTGTCATGTAAAGTCAGACACTGCCCTTCCATCTCCACTTTTCTCAGATGAAATCTTTTGAGGTGGTTTCAGAAGTCCTCTTCTCACAATGTGGGCAAAAGTTGGGCTACATTGCTGGCACTGAGCAGCCAGCAGAAAACAGTGAATAATTCTCTTTAGGAAAGAAAATTGATCCTGAGTAGCACTGTTTGATTTATCCAGCATGGTTGGGAATAAAAGAGAAAAATACATCCTCTGATCATCTGTCTGGAGTTGCTAGCACGAGCTCAGGTGGTTCAGGCCAGGGATGGGAGTTTCTGTGAAAATAAAGCCAATCCTCAGGAAAGGGTCTCTGTGTTCTTCTGCCTCTGTCTTGGTTAGATCCACATCCTGTGCCCTTGCTGCAGATGTACAGGTCAGAAGTGGTGCAAGTGCTGGCTGGGTATGTCCCAATATCTGTAGAGTCTTTGTTTCCTTTTTGTTTGGCTTTCAGCTGAGAACTAAACAGTCTGCAGAGCTAATGGGGTATAAATTCCTTTGCTCTAAATCCAGAGAAAGGAGTTAGATAATCAGGACCTCACTATCATCTTCATATTCAACCTGTGGTTCCAACTTCATGCTTTTGGGATGACCTGGGGTCTATTAGAAAGCTGTGGACAACATGAAGACTCTTTTATGGAGACCATACTTTCTGATAAAATGTGGAATCAAAGGAAGATAAAAAGATGTTTTATTTTAAGATAGTGCAAACAGTAAACTAGATTACAGAAAAGAACTCATGAAACAAATCTGAAAGGGCACCTTTTCCTTCACCTGTTCAATTTAATTGCCTTGTTTTTAAGTCAGTGAGCTCAGAGCAACATTTTTCCAGAAAGACCAGTCTGCCCATACTGATCAGTTAACACCCCAGAAGGTTCCTCTTTTGGTCACATGACAAAACAAATGCCATAATTACCATAAAGCTTCCCAGTAAGTTAAGGATGTATAGAAGTGCACTGACTGCACACTGCAATAGAATGTAACAGAAGCAGGTGTAGAGGTGACACGAGTTACTGCCAAATGCTGAAGACAAGGTGGAAAGGGTGACAGGGTGTGTTTGTTGTTCTTCTCTGGAGGGATAAAATGAAGATGATAAAGGTCAAAAGAGGATTCTGAGACTGTAAGGATCATACCTCTGTTAAGCAATGTTATCAAACGTCTAGTTATTGAAATATGAGAAGAACAAAGCAGAATATCAAAATGCCAAGCCTCCTGTATCAGCCTCATAAATCTAAAATCAAGCAAGAAAACTGTTGTGAGAAACTGAGGTAATACGAGAGCCTCATCATTTGTATAAAGATGCACCAACAAAGTAGAATGAGAAAATTACTAACACTTGCTTGATCCATTCACTACTAAGAGACACCAACAATGAAAAGAAATGAGGATTGCATGAGGGATAGGGGAGTTCTATCATTACCCAATATGGGCTAATTAATCCTTAATGTCACATAAAGTAGTGAGGGGAGCTCGAGTGTCCATCTTTGCACCAGGTAAAGGCTGTACCAGACTCTCTACCAACGAGACAGAAAAATATATTCTAAACACATGTTAAAATAACCATTTTCATCCTTTTTATGGACAGGGCCAACAAATTCCTAGAAGTTATACAATAAATGTGATGCCTCCAAAGCAATATTTCTGTAGCCCTGTTAGTTCTGTAGTACACACAACACAAAACATAGGAGATTAGACTTTTGACACACAATTTCTATTAGCTGAAGCTTTGGCAGGGAGCCATTTAAGAATTATAGGCTGAGCTTTAAAAAAAATATGTTTTGAAATCCCATCTTTATTAGTTGAGCTATCATTATTACTATTCAATTATAGTAAAAATGTGCAGCTTTCAAAATGCAGAATGCCACTTCAAACTCTTTTGACAGGATTAGATGCAATGTTAATTTCTCTATTCAGGCCAGTTCTTCAAAATCCAACATGCCCCAAATCCCCCTGAAACCTACTGACAATGCAAACTGGAGGGGATGAGACCTCTAAGAACAGCACAAAGAATCAGAGAAGCCTTCCTTCCAATTAACAGTGACAATCATTAATAACAATCAAAAAATCCATTTCTCCTGGGTCGTTGCTTGGAGAAAGACAAGGCAACAGGACAGACTCACCCTTTTACAGGAATAAGAAAGAATAACAGTTAGAAAAGAGTAATCCCTGATAAAAAATGCTGAGGAGGAGAAGAGATGGGAAGAGAATTGAGAAGGAATCCTCTGTTTCAGTAATACTGCCTTGTTGATCTTCCCTCCCTCCACCATGTGGTTTCTATTTTCTTGTGCTTCCCCTCCCTACATTTTTTCATGTGGTTGCCAGTTTGAGGTCAACAAGTACTAAGAATGGACCGAAAAGAATTTCCAGGATGTTTTTTAAGACTATTAATAACTGTAGCAGCTATTCAAGCAAAGAGCACTTCATGTTCATTGTACTCCACAGCATAAAATCATCACTTGAGGAGGCTGATTCAGAGTTTCCACACATTACAAGTTGTACAGGCAGTCAGGTTCAGTGTAGGGTGTTGGAGGCAAGATGTCACTTCCAGCAGGACACTGAAAAACAAGGAACCAATACTGTACAAATCAATGGGGACATTTTCCAAAGGTGAGAAAACTCCAGAGATAGGTCTCGTGAGGGATTTTTAAGTGTTGCCACACTGTTACTGCACTTCTTGATTTCCCATCACCCCACAGACAGGCATCCTCAAACCCCTAAGATGTGAGTTATTGCTCAACAACATGCAGCAAGACTGAAGTACAGGTGACATCTGCAGAAGATAGCCAAGCCAGCAGACTGACAGAGTCTACAGGGAGAGGAGGCACATCTGGAAACCTGTGACTAAGCTTCATCAGTACTGAGTCATGAAAGCCTGAGCAGCATCCCTCACTACAGTGATGCAGGGGCACTCATCTGGGACTTGAAGGAGAAAGGCACATGGCAGTGAATAAAATTAAAAAAAAAGATCAGACCCATGAAGTTCAGGACAGCACACCTTGAAATTACACCAAAGCCTTCCATAGGACAGATTGCCAACCAGATGATGATCAAACAGGGCAGAATTCTGTGGCTTCACATATCCCAGTACACTGCTTTAACAGATATAATTTGCAATTTGCAAAGACACGGACAGTTCATTCCTAGCTATTTTCTGTGTGAGGCCTAATATAAGGGAGTGTCTCAGGTTGGAAAAGAATTGGAAAAAAAGATAAGACCTGAAACATGAGAGAGGCCATGGAGGAGATGATCTGAGAACCCCTTAGAAGCCCAGGCATGAGGCAGCCTGAAGACGCCAGGTGTGGCTGCTCACACACAAACAGATGTCTCAGTTTATGTGTAATCCCCTCTGCTTCCAAGGGAATTACGTATCTGACCTTGAAACACTTAAAACAGGGCCCAAAGCCTATTTTAAAGCTGATTTTTATAAATTGGAATATTATATTTATTAAAAAAGAAGAGACTAAACCTTGCACAAGAGGAAAAGAAGCACAATGTCAAATTTTAGAGTGATATACGAGAGCATAAATCGCATGTCTGAAGGGGAATATCAGGGAATGAAGTGATGAGTTCAAACCAAGAGGAATGTGTGATATATTCTACTCCTCCTACAGGCAGCAGCTTTTGGGCACACAGGCCTTTCCAGTATCCTAAGAAATTATGCAAATCATTTTTTCCCCAAGGCTTTGCCTTGTGTTTTCCATATTGATTTTGTATATGAGAAGATAAATGAAAAAAAAAAGAAAGGGATACTTAGAAGGGATATTAATTTTCTTTCTTGTCTTCCCTGAAAATGACACAGTTAAGCAGAAGGAAGTTTACAGACATTTATGGATTTTTTGTTTGAGATGCAGTGTTAGGTCTGATATTTATGTAAGCACTAACACACCCAATCTGAGTCTCAAAGGTTTCCAATACTCATTCATAAAGGTAACCAGAGACAAGGAGTGACCCAAATCTGCAGCTGACATAGCTAGATCTGAAGGGCAATGAACTGGGGCTCCCCACAGAAAGACTAACAAAATTCTAATAAATAATGTGTCTAAAAGATACAGTTGAATTGTTCCTTCTCTGAAGCAACTGCAGCCCTTTCTCTTTTTCACTTTTTCTGCCACTTATGACTCTGAAGAAGACTTATATACATTACACTAACTTATCCCATCTAAGAGCCTGATCCAAGCAAAGAGAAACAATGGAGAAATTTGTCTGGTTGATGGCTGTACAAACAGAACTTGGAATCATAGAATCATCCAGGTTGGAAAAGACCTCTAAGATCATCAAGTCCAACTGTTAACTCGGCATTGCCAAGTCCACCACTAAACCATGTTCCCAAGCACCACATCCACGTCTTTTAAATATCTCCAGAGAATGTGATTCCACTCTGGGCAGCCTCATCCAGTGCTTGACAACCATTTTGGTGAAGAAAATGTTCTCAATATCCAATCTAAACCTCCTCTGATACAACACGAGGCCATTTCCTCCTCATATCCCTGGTTACCTTGGAGAAGATACTGACCCACCTGGCTACAACCTCCTTTCAGGTAGTTGAGAGCATGATAAGGTCACATCATGAGCCTCCTTTTGTCTCTCAGCTGCTCCTCATAGGAGTTGGAGTGTCTCTGGCCATACCACACCATGGGCAAATGCCATGGGGAGCTACTTACTCTTTTAATGTTGAACATTACAGTTACATTTCCTGCTCATTGCCTCAACCACTCACATTTACTTGACTCTGCTAATCTTAAGAGTAACTTCGGTGTTGAGTGTTAAGTACATACAATCAGCAAACCTGGTTTACTCCTTTACCTACTCTCTCCAGCACCAGAATGCCTGGGGCAGACTCCTGGGGCCAAGCACATGGAGCAGCTGAGCTGAGGCACTGAGTGTTGCAGAGCTCACACATCCCAGGAGAACAGGAGTAGACACTGCACTGCACTGGGATGGGGATTTCCTCCAGGCTTATTTATTACCTTGGAGAGTGTCCTGAGGTCCCAAATTAAAAGCAAAGCAGTGGTAATCCTTTTCAGCAACTATGCTTTTTGGGCTTTTCTAAACATCCCTGAAGCCAGGGACTTTTTCTCACTAGAGCTTGTTCCAGCCATGATCTAAATGTGGAGCTGAATGCCTGTGTGGTTATTCTCTAATGTACTGGGCAACACACTCCCACGCAGAGTGCCCATTCCCCTCTCCTTGTTAACTCTCCTTTATTTCCCTCTGTATCTATGCAATGACTGCTCCAAAGCATTTGCATTTCACCTGGTCCAACATTCCCAACATTATTTACTCGTGTCATTGGAAATCTAATGGCATTTTTTCTTAGTGTAGACATGTTTTCATTAACTGTAGTTAAATTCCACGGCTAATGTCATTACATGATCCCTACTGGCAATTGCAGTTAATATTGCATTTTCACTTCCTACCTTTAAAAATGAGACAACTGCATTGCTCCAAATTGCTCTTTGTATAGCACATTCCCATCATACTTTCAGAAAATCTGGGAAAGCTTGTGAGATATCATAAAGGTCAACAGAAATCTATGCTCCATTGGATATCCCTAGAACAGTGTCTGCACTGAAATCATTGTGGTGAAGCTTTGGGCACTGGTGTGTATATGAGTGTGAGGGTTCAGAGGAAGGCTGGCAAGAGCCATCACATTTTGGGAGGAGGAAAGGGACAAATGGGCACTGCTACTGTTGAAAGTGAGTCTGAAATAGATTTTATATCCTCTGAGCTAAACCAATAAGAGAAGTCTTGGGGGACATGGCAAACAAATTTTTCTCACCTCTAAAAAGCTAAACATTATTGCACAGCTTGTTGTAACCATAAGTCTGGACATGGCCTGAAATGCTGTTCTCAGAGCTGTAGAGAGACAGCCTCACTCCAGAACAGGGCAATATCACACTCCCCTTGGATGAAACCCCTGCCCAGTGCCTCTCCTCAGGCTGGATCTCTGCAAAAGCTCAGTCCCCAGATCTACTTCCAGGAGGCAGAGCAGAATGAAGGCCTTTCTTTTGTAGTCTTAGAGAGCAGAAAGGCCAAAGTGCATAGTCCTCCTCTTACCCCTAGTCTTCTTAGCAGCCCCTTACACAGCCCACCCGCCCCACATGAGCCCAGATTAGATACAGTGTACAGGGAATATGGGGTGCAGCCCTCCATCCCGCCTCCAGTAAATCCACTCCTGGTTACCACAAATAACTTTTTGTGGGAGGTCACAAGGAGTGGAACAAGTTTTGGTCAAGGGCACCACATTTTCAGATCAAAATCATGCATTTATATCCTGAGTAGATTAGATTAGGATTCAAGTGGATGTGGATCTGCAATCAGAATGACATTTTCTGTTGATTTTTCTAACACTTTTCAGGACAGAACTTGGATACATGTGGTAAATGGGTTTCCTGAAGGCATGATATAATCTTTGCCATATAGATGATGGAGTTGAAATGCCTAACACCAGAGCCAGAATGATGCTTCATTTCTGTCATTCTTAATGGCTATTATTATTATTAGTCTGTCTGAGGCTTGTGGATTCAGATAGGTACCAGTCACTGAGCTGGCCAGATTTACAGCTGCAATTAATTTTATTTTAGGCAGGTGATGGCTCCTTCTGTTTCACTGATCTTTCATTCCCAGGTTTTGGAAGACCACAATGGCTTTTTATGTTAATTGGACTCTGCTTCTTTAGAGTCTCATACGAATATGTAGCACGAAGCACAGACTCGTCTTTCCTCAGTCATCTGGCAAACTGAAATCAACAATCTTCTGAAAATCAGACATCTGAAAATAAGGTATTCTAACCCCCTTATATATACTGAACAAATCAACAGACAAGTGGGAATATGGAGAATGGGATGTCAGTAGGGCACACCATTCATCTTGCCCTTCAGCATCCCTAAACAATCAGACTAAGGCTGCAAGATTATGAACACAAGTCCACCCTCTCCTAGAAAGCCAGTACCTCCTGCAGCCCAGCATCTGCTACACAAAAGATCAGGCATGGAAACTGTTTTTTCAAATGGATTTATGCTGCCAAACAGAAATAGACATGTATCTTTAAATATACACATGCACGCACACACCTATGCCTGGGATGTGGATCATTTTTTGCTGTCACATTATATCCTACTTGCCTTGGCAATAAAGCCTTTCTAGCTAAAATGATTTGTACGGTCCATAGTCAGCACCTTTATCAGGCAGGGCTGGAGAGCTTGTCATGGTGATGTTGCAGACTCCAGTTTGCTGGAAGACAGGCTTGTGAAATGATTTCTTCTTCTGTGTGACACAGCTACCTGAGGAAAAAGAGAACATAATTTCAGCTTCCTGGAGCCACCTTTCCCCCCCCACCCCAGTCATGCCAATGCACAGTGACACAGGAGGAGGAAGCCACCACTGTGTTTAACACCAGTGGCAGTCCAAGAGGTAAACAAAACCACACTCTGCATTCAAGGTACCCACCTCAAAAGGATGTATATGATATGCACAAAATAAACCTGCACTGTATTTGTATTCGTGTTTTTCATATTTACCTGCATAGTACATTCTAGTCCCTTGTAATTCACTGATGTCAGCTGTGAGTCTACCAGGAATTCTGCTTTTGCAGGACTGTTCCAAAGAGGAATACCTATATAAAACATTTAATGGGACAGTCACAGCAGTACTGAATGATGAGGACTAAGAAACTGCAACAGCAAGCAACTTGAAATTTGGTAGAATCCTAGACCAGTTTCTGAATGAAAGACCATATTCACACAGAGGATTATTGCAGTGGAAATATATAAAATTCTATTTGATCCTCTTTCTAATTAAGAAATTGTTTTTTGGTTTGTTAAATTTAAACAAACATTTTTCAAAAAAAATTTCCAAGCACAGCTTTTCTAAAAAACCTATTGCAAAATTGGTGCTCGATATTGTCATTCACAATATGTGAAACTTTTTCCCTTGCATTAATTCTGCCAGCAAAACCCCCAAACAGCTATATGCAGAGCAGCAGGTATCTCACTTTTACCCAGTCTGTGACACAGTATCTCTTTGATTATCCTACAATTTGTATATGTGGTCATCCTAAAGGCTCGTGAACAAAGAGCTAGAGACAGTAGTTTCTGCATTTCCAGCTTCCATTCCCTGCTCTCTGAATGTGTCAAACTACCACGACATGCTGGCCAGAGTACACAATCTCCAAAGTAAATCTGAAGGGTTAAATTCCTGCTGAAGATGGTGGGTGTTTCAGTGTGCTGGGGACATTCTGGTACCTCTCCACTATCACTGTACCCCTTATTTAGTAACAATAACACAACTATTGAAAGGAAATTGCACCCTCTTTGACAACATGATTCTGCTATTAGAATGGTTTTCATAGCTTAAAAAATGCTGGGCAAAATTGATCTCAGAGGAGGATGTCATCTCTGTCCGGCCAGCAAGGATATTTATCATCAGCTTTCAGAAGCAGCAGTCTATCTTTCCAGTGCTGGGAGCCAAGCAGATGGATGCTTGGATGGACAGTGTGGGGGTAGCCATAGTAACCATCATCCTGTGAAGTTCCTGCTCACATCTCTCTATCTATCACTGCTGGGGAATAAAGCCAAGGCTCGCCACCAGGGTGGCAATATCCGGTCAGACCTTTGCCTCCCAGCTCCAGCTGGAGTTTCCATTTCTCTGCAGCAATTTTCTAATCTCACCTCGTGTGTCTTCACTTTATGGACTGAGAGTAAAATTCAGTCCCAGAGGAAGATGCCTTGAGCAAGCAGCTTCCCAGCTGCTGCAGCCCATGTCATGGGTGGACGTACTGGTGTCTTTTACCCTCTGCAGGGTGCAGGAAACCCCTCAACCTCCCCTGAGCCAGGCAGACAACTCTCCCGAACTCACCTGGAGTACTGCATGGCCCATGAAGAGACATTAGGGTTGCCCCAGCTCACAGGCTGGGTGTAGCCTGCCAGTGTTCATCAAGAAGCACACAGCTACAAGCAGCTCTGTGCTATGCTGGTCCTGAAGGAGTTGGCTGGAGGGTGCTCTCATGCAAATACCACTCTGGCTCATCAGAGGGGATAACAGACCTGAAAGGAGAAGACTGCTCTGCCAATGAGCTATGGTGTTATCCACTCTCATTTTCACTTAAGGTTTTATCATCATTTCCATCAAGGGCAGAAGTCTCTTCTCAGAGCAAAATGACACCTGAGTGATACCTGGGGCAACACATCAAACTGCCCTGGATGCACTCAGAACGTGCTTGCTGAAAAGCAAATGTAAATCACGTGTGTTAAGCTGGAAGAGCAAAGCCTGCTTTGGAATCATGGAACAGTTGAAGCTGGAGCTAGCCTCTGTAGACAGTCTAGCCCCACCCCTTCATCCTTTTCTATAGCCTGTACTTCATCACAGAAGGCAGTGTTGAAAGCCTTGCTAAAGTCAAGATAAACAATGTACTGCTCTCTGCTCATGCACAAGGCCAGTCAATGCACTGTAGAAGGCTACTGGGATGGTCAGACGTGATTTTCACTTCGTAAATCCACACTCACTGCTCCCAGTCACCTTCTCATCCTCCATATATTTAGAAGTGGTTTCTCAGCATTGCTGCATCATAATCACAGAGGCTGACTGGCTTGTAATTCCCTGCATTCACCTTCTTGCCCTTCTTGAAGAAAGCAGGACACCTGCTTTATTTGTTTCCCAGTAACCTCCCTCAACTGATGTGATCCTCCAAAGACAAGTAAGAGTGGCCTCACAATGACAATGTCAGCTCTGGCTTCATCTGTCAGGTTCCATAGGCTTCTGTGTGTCCAGTTAGTTTAAATGTCCCCTGTCCTGATCTTCCTCCACCAAGGTAAGTCTTTCCCATGGTTTCAGGAACCTGGAATTCCTGAAGGCAAATCTTATCCATGAAAAACAAGAGAGTGAGTACATGAAGACCTTTGTGTCTGCAACCTCCTACTGCAACCTTGCTTGAATGAATGTGTATTTGCTTTGTCTGAAGATGTTCTGAAAACCAGAACTAAGTCGTAATCGTAATAAGTGACTGCCAGCTACTGCTGGTAACCTGATCTACTGTCAGGAGGTTAATTGGCACAGCAGTCACCTGGAGTCTGTCAGTATCACTCTCTGCAGCTCCACCCTTCAAACAGTCCTTGGACCTCAGCCAAAACAAAATCGAACTACTTCCAGTTCAGTTTTGGGAACTGTGAGAATTTGTTAATTTTAGAGCTCGGTGACAATGAGTAGATTATGTTAGACAGCCTATTTTGAACAGACTGATCCAAGTTTTTCCAGCACACAACTCCAAATACCATTGACTTTATTAGCATGCACTGAAAGGGCAGACATAAATTACTGAATGTATTACAGTTGTCACCTCCTTCCTTCTCTGCCTTGTGAAGATTTGGAATTGGCTAAAACATGCCAGGTTTGTGAGTGGAAAAGAGCAGGTAAAGGGAGTTGGAAATCACCCATTCTTACCTCGCAGCTCACCCGCCAGCACTGCAGCTGTATGCAGCCCTCCTGCTGCTGCAGGTTGTCCATCCTCTTTTCATTAAATAAACAGCTAGATGTTAAATTTATTTGTACATTTACTTTGCAAGTCACGCATCTGAAACAAAATCCCCTCACTTTAGTGGAATGGCTTCTTCCACCTTACTCTTTGTTTCTCCTTTCTCCCCTCTCACCGGAGGCTTGCAAAATTACATTTGTGAAGCACAGAGCTGTTAAGCAAGTAGCGCTGAGAAAAGAAAAGCTTACAAACAAATTAATGATTCTGTATTCATAGCAGGGTTTGAATAATGGTCCCTAGAAACACATGCTGTGAAAGGAGGAGAAAACCAAATATTGAACAGATGCTCATTAGAAAAGCACCAGCCATCCCAAGCCCTGAAAGACGCAGGAGTTCTGTAGGGAGGAAAACACTGCCTGACCATGTAATTAAGGGCTCTATCAGAGTGTCACAGGGGACTGCAGCAAGGCTACCCTGGCTTTGCAAGCCTGGCTCTCTTAAAACACAACCCCTTGTCATTTTCTGGGGTCAAAAAACAGGAATCCAGGCTCCCCAGGATGCAAATTGTGCTGTGAGTGGTTCCAGAAACACATTTCAAGGGGGAGCTGAGAGCTCAAAGGAAGGGACCTCTGCCACTTGAGCCAACAGAAGAGCTGGCATCAGCGTTTGATATCTTCTCACTTGTACACAGAGTTGGGGTGAGATGCTTTATGCAGGCACATACCTGGGCTCCTCTGGCATTTGCCAGCAGGAAAAAGAACCCTGAACTGCCAGACATCAGTGTGACTCCCGGGGTGTTTTGGTGAGGCCAATATTGTGTTTCCATGTGCCTTACCTGCACAAGTATACAGTTCTGCTAGGATGTTTTAACACAGGTGAAAAAATACATTCTTCTCTGGCTCCAGAAAACACTGGAACTACTTTGGTAGCAAGTTTTGGAATGAAATATCAGCTTCACACAGACACTCAAAATGTAATATTTAATGTCTGATGGGTTTATTTGGCACAGCCATCAGCAGTTTACAACAGAGGTGCAGAACACAGGCATTGAGCAAACCAGGCCTGCCCTAAAATACTGATGTTCAGATTGAGATACCGTGGTTTTATTGCTGTTTTTGTGGAACACAGGTGCTGAGAGGGCATGACTGATCTCCAGATGTGTTGGAGAAGGAAGAGCAATTGCTGTTGGATTGTAATCACTCCCAAAGCTTTCTGTAGAGAAACACCGGAAGAGAAGGTATTTTTGCATTCTAGTGACATGTAAAAATACCACAAACATGGACCAGTGGGACTGGCTTTCTGAGCCTGCAGTTGTCCTGCAACAGTTTTGACTCTGGTTAATGGACAATGAGTGTTGTAAGCTAGTGAAGGCAAAATTCTAAAGCACCCACTGGGAAACTGTCAAGAATTAAAAAACCCATGAAGCTTCTGTTATTTTCTGGGTTAATTTTACTCCTTAAAGCTCCACACCATGCTTTTCAAGCTCTACAAATCGCTAGCACCTCTGCCGCACCTAACCCCATCTTCTGTGGCTTCAGTGGTAACTTTTAACCTACAGTGTGAGGGGAGGGGGGAAGGTACAAAGCCACCTTTCTGCAGGGGTGAGGAGAAGGAAACCATTCTTTGGAAATTTCCACTCTCCAACATGTGAAATTTATTTCCCTTTCCCTCATGTCTCTCCAGGAGACACCCCTGTGGCTCTACAATTCTTGCTGTAGCACTGCACTTATCTTGCCTCGTCAACTTGGTTATCTGCTCTAAGCCAAAGCCTTGGCTTCTGCAGCTCTCCTCTGAGTCATCCTCGCAGCACTAGCACCCTTTGTCGAAGTCAACAAATATAATGCTGAAATTTCTGGGTTGTTTTTTTTTGTCTTCTTTTTGCCTTCTCCCTTCCCCTTTGTTTCGTTTCACAGCATGAGTGATGAACCTATAGAGATGTTCTGTGCCTACAGATTTCCTGTGTGACTAGCTTTAATGTAAGGCAATATATACTGCAGGTCTGCCTCCCAGGAAGAATAAGTAGCTCTGTGTGTGTATATATAGATTTACACACACCAATATAATTATATGTGTATACAGAGAGGGAGCACAATGTAAGTACACATAATTACAAGTGGTAAATACAATGAAATAGCTTGAACCCAGTGGAAAATTTATTTTTTAAAAAACGTGAAGTTTCCAGTTTTCACTGATGCATTGAGCATCTGCAAAAACAGCCAAGTGCTCATTTTAATAGCAAAGTTAAATACCACAGATTTCCTATTCGATTCAAATTCTCTGTATGACAGTTTCCCCAAGATAAGGTTATTTGCTTTTGGAAACAAAAGCCTCTATTTGCCTGGACCATGAGTGCTTATGCTTTCTCCTGGGCAGCTGATGCCGCAGACCCAGCAGAAACAGATGGCAGAGGGTGCTCACAGGCACAGCTTTGATCTGTGCCGACCAGTCCCTCCAAAATTGCTGTGCACTTAGCTTCTGCATGGGGTGAGGATATTCTGAGATGCCCACGGAGACCAGGGTGTTTTCACAAGGCCACCTGCACCCTCTGAGAGCCCGGCGTCTCTCTTTGCCAGCATGCAGAGGGGTGCATTGGCAGACCAGAGCAGCTGGGAGCTGCGCTGTCAGGGTCAGAGACCTCCAGTGATGCACATCATTTCATACACACCTCACAAACTGGCTGCCACCACACATTTATCTTCTACACAAACACGTGGTTTACCTTGGCCGTGCAACGTATTGGCGAGATCCAGCCTCAGTACAGCTCAGTAACTAATGCAAGATAAACCATGCAAACAATATGTATCTCAGGCACAGATCCCATTGGGCCAAGGTGCCCACTAGTTTGCAGCAGCTCAGCTCTAAGAGTCACCTGGTTGCTTTATTTGTCAGGTGAGAATCAAATGCAATAATTGGCAGTAAGCTTCAAATGTACCACAAAAAAAGAATTGCTCAACTTTTGAATAAATTACTTCTTAGTATATGTACTTGTGGGACACATATGTTTTGGAGATTTTTCTACAGTCCTCAAGCAAGAGGATGAATATCCATGCTACGGTATAAAAAAAACACTATCAAAGTTCCCATTATTACCAAACTCTCAGCTTCTGGGACCCAAAACCCAATTCCTTTTGAAAGTGTAAGAGAACATGAGCTGCCCACTGCTTCACAGACATCTACACCTGGATTTTCCTTCCCTTTAAAAGAGATGGATGAGGAGTATTCCAAGAACAGGATACAGAAGTGTATCCTTCAAACCACACACTACTCAGAATTGCAAGTGGTGCTGGCCTCATTTTGTTACTGCCGCTTTGTTTCACCAAGGCAGCTGGGCGCAGACTTAGGATGGTGTATTAATTAACCTTTAAATAAAAAACACACTCACATTTGACTGGAACATCTTGCTCCAGTCTTATGTTGCCATCCCTTTGAGGTGCAAGCTTTCTTCCAGGGAGTTGCACTTACTTGTACCAGGGCTCCATTTTGTCCTGTAGAGGATGAAAGCATGCAGTTTTCAACTGTGAGTATTGAAAGGATGGAGGCATTGCCATAATTCTGCCTGCGACATGGCCAGCAGGGAAAATCCAAGTTGCAGTTGCTACTTGTCTTCCCTTCAGCCCCTATACAAATACCAACTCCCTGAGCACAAGTAACATTTAAGTGATTACAACCATTTCGCTTCCACCTTACCACACCTGCACACCCCTCGTATGCTGGATAAATGGCAAGATGGGGAGGACTCTGTGGCTGCCCGTGCCACCATCTTCATGTCATCTTGGAACGAAGAGATGTTCTCCGAAATTTGCAGGCAAATTCACAATTTGTAACTTAATTTCCCCTTTCCTGCTCCAAAAAAACCCTCCAGAACATGCACCGTTTTCAAGCCAGCTGCCAACATGAATGCAACCTATTCATACCACCTGTTTCTCAGGTAAGAAAGCAAATTCAGGTTATCTGCCTGACCCCAGCCTTGCTGAAGTTGATTGCATTGCTTGCTAACCCAAAGCCTGACCCTGTTGCACTCCCCAGCATAATTTCCACCATCTTCAAAGAGGTCCCAGGACTGGCGCAATGACTCCCACGGGCTTGGCATCAGGCTTTAAATCACTGTACAAAGTCACTTGAGAAGCTGTCGGCAGTCAGAAATGAGTCATTAGTATGCTGCCAACACAGTATTCAGTGACAAAACCCAGCTGCCACTGTAGTCAAGATTGCAGTTTCTTTAGCACTACTGTAAGTCTTATTAGCATAGAAATCAAGTGTATGTATGTAATTGAATTTCTTTGTCACATCCTACTATGAGATTTTCCATCAATCCTGATTGTTACTAAATTTGAACTAACAGCCCATATTTGCACTTAAGCAACATCTGAAAGAGGACTACACAAAGGAAGACTTTCCTAAGTCAACACATCCTAGAAAACAGCAGCTGTGCAAAGGCAGAGGCAAGCAATATTTCATTTTTTCCTCATAGCAGTCTATCTCTTGGCACCTCCACTTTAAATTTGGGTTCTGCTGGCAGCTTTGCATTTTCTCTCAGCAGAAAAGGGCTGTGATGCAGCCGGTGCGAGAGCAGGGCTGTTCCCAGCAGGAGAGTCTGTCTGCAGGATCTGTCAGGATGTGGTGGGCTGGTTACTGTAGATTAGGAAGTGAGATAATGCTGTAGGTAAAGTTCATTTTGGGTTACTGTTAAGATCAGCTCCTGGAAAAATAAAAAGTAATAAAGACAAGAGGGGAATAGCAGAAGTGTTGAGGAGCATAATTTCCGGGTTGACTTCACTGACATAGGAAAAGCTGTTCAGAGGCAAAATGAGTCCCAGAAAGAGACACACATGTTGTCTCTGCAGGTTTGGGGTGTTCTGGGACACAGGACTAATCCAGCCTGGATTGAGAATGCAGCCACCATCACTGTGGCTGACTTTTCAGTGGTTATTTCTCAAGGGACTACATTAATCCAGTTAAACCACCTAGCCATATTTACCTATGTTTTCCAAGCATAAGTGTGGTCTAAACCACAGACACCCGATGAAGCGGAAAAAGATGGCGAGTGAGGAAACTGAATATCGGCTCCCTGTACAGATGGTCATTGTAGACCTTGATTAGGTTTTGTTGCTAACTGTTGTATTGTGTACAATCCCTCCAGCTTTGCTACTACAACAACTCTTCTGCAAGGTCACTGTTCCAAGCAATCTACAGTCATCAGCCCTCATCCATAAACTCAAGAAACCAAGTCCTATAACCCCAGGCAGCCTAGTACTGGAGTGGAGCCAGAACCAGAGCACAAGATGTATCCAAGGAACAAAGGTAGAGTCACTCTGCAAAATTTCACAGTTCATTCTATCACAAGATTTTGACATAAACCAGTTTCCCCTGAGATGGCCACAGATTTTCAGGAAACATGACTGTTACTCCTACAGCTCTCAGGACCTTTGTAAACCAGGATTTTGCTCCTGGCTTTTTGTTGTTGTTGTGGGTTTTTGGGATTTTTTTTTTTTTTTATGATGGTAACTGCAACCAAATAGAGACAACAGGGGCAGAATAACATTTAATATTGGATGCTCTGTAAGTGGCAAATCATAGTCAGATTTTTCCCAGTATGTTGCAATGCCACATGATACTAGTATTATGAAACTGATATCATCACCTACTGATGGGAGTGGGCAGACACAGAGTTCACTTCAGGGTCCAAAAGTCTACACTGAATTTTTTCTTCAAGAAATAAGCCCCATGATCAGGTGTCTTCTGAATCAGGTGAAAAGAAGGAGTGAGCTCCTTTCTCCCCTGACCCAGTACAACAGAAACATCAAGGAACAGCTAAGTCCCACCATGATCCATTATCCTGAGCTTGTCTTTCACTGGGCAGCCCTGGGGTGTGGCTGGCTGGACATTCCATTTAGGAAATCATGAAGAAAGAAAGAAGTGGGTAGGCTGTGTGTGCGTAGCATTAGCTTTTCCATGTAGTTTCCATCCATGCTACTGATTAATTACTTCACTTTGGTCAAACTGTGTCAATGTGTCTCCCTTTGGATTGCTGTAAAATTGACTTTTGTTCCAGGCTGGATTTACCATTATTTCATTTTTCATGTTCACTCCTGGGAATTTCTTTTTCTACTGTGATTTCAGTTATTGTGAGCTCCTCCCATTTCAATTTTACACAGAATTTCTGGTGTAGAAGGTAATCATTTAGGAAAACATAAGGATTTCATAGAAAGGAGACAGTGATCTGATGGTTACTGCAAGGCTCTATCAGCCAGGCTGGGAGACCTCCCACGCTTCCATGTGGCTTCCTTTGCCTTCCTGCTTCAACAATGCCAAGCAGGTGCCAGCCTACTCTCTGCAAACAAGGGTGAATTTTGGAGGCATGAAGTAACTTCAGTTAGCACTTGTAGAATGCTCTCTGCAACAAAACCTTACTTCTGCAGGAGCGTGATCTCAGCCTTGTCCTTGAGTTGGTGTTTTTGGCACCAAGTGATACAAAACGGGGATTCCTCTGATGTCACCATTTGTCAGATCCTGTTGCAGACACTAAATATCCCCAAGGACATGGAGTGCATTTGCTCCAGCAAAACACTTAGCAGTAGCTAATATTGCTGCCAGCCTCTCTTGGGGAGGTTTTTCTCTTTTGGTTAGTTTGCTAATTTAGTAAATATTTAGAAATGCATGTTCTGCTAAAACTGCAACACTGGATAACATTCTCTTTTGTTCAAAATTGTTTACAGAAATAGGCACAATTATATCAAGATTCCTAGTTAATAGTCACTGGGCTAAAGGCAAGAGATTCTAAAAGGGGTAAAAACAGAGCGAGAAGAAAAATGGGAATTTGTTACACCAGTTCAACAGTGCCTTGAAGCCTGTGTAGCTGAAGCTGTAACAGAAAACTTGTTTCCAAACAAAAAACAGAAAGAATTCAAAAATAAGGCAGGGAAAATGACGGCTCAAGGTAGCATGTCAAATGTGAACATCCAAAAGGTGACAGAAAGATGGGAAGAGACTGTCTCTAGCACATGGTACAGAAAGGCAAGTTGTGCATGGCTGTAGGGAGACATCTCCCAGGAACATGATGCTTCATGGAAGTGCTTCTGCAGAGCTCAGGCCCCTGGGTTTCCTACCCACTGGTACTCCTTTTGCTGCACCCTCACTGCACACTGTTGCCCGCAGGTTTGCTCCCAACTCACAAGGGGCCAGTGTCCCTGCCCCAAATGTTTATATCCAAGGGAGTCAGCAGACCATGGCAGCAGCCACCCACTGGGCAGAGGTCTCCAGAACAAAGCAAATACAGCTGACACCAGACAGTCCAGGTCCAAAGTCCAGACTATTTTAGGAGGAAATTCTGAATTCCCACCAGTCCTCAGCAGGCCTGCATATTAGAGAGGTCAGAATACAACCCAAAATGTCAACAAGGAATTGTGCTGCCATTGAGGAAACAAAAGGCACCTGGTGCAACAGGTATTCTGGGCTTAGCTTCTGACTACCCAGCCCAGGAACTTGTTGGTCGTCACTGCTGCATGGTTTTTTCTCCTAGGAATGGAAAAAAACCCAGGAAGGCTTCCCAGTCCCTGCAGCTGCTGTGACTCTGCTGTGAGCAACACCCATGGTGGATGGTTAGAAATGGGTTCAGCTGTGTCCATAGGACAATTTTCCAGCCAGCCCACAGGCAGGCAGTTGCCCCTTAAGTGCCCAGGCAGAAGTCAGCAACTGTACAACCTGAAGTTACTTTAATTATAGGTCAATCACTTTCTAGTGTATTAATAACTACCTGTTTTAGACAGGACCAACCCCAGCGAGTCAGCTCCACTTTAAAAGGAAGGCTAATAGCCCCGTTTGCAAAGCACACACACGGCCTCTTTGAGACAGCTTATCAAGATGGTTCTTTACAGCAGCATAATTTACCTTCTCACAATGCAGGTCAAAGCATGAGGCTCTCAGTGGCGGGATTTTCTCCTGGGTAATGGACTAGGGAGGCAATTCTGTGGGGAGATATTACTGTGTTTTAAGTCCCCCTTTAACCTGCCACCACAACCAGTCCAGGAAGGACAAAGAACAAAGGGATGGAAGTCCAGCACTTCCTCACTGTGTTACAGCACATCCCCAACATGAGTGCTCCCAGGGAACTCCCAGGACAAACACACTTGCAGCTCTCCAAAGGACTTAGAAGTAATTATCCTCTCTTTTGTGAAGAGTGTTGCGATAATCCATAGGATTTGTCTCTCTGTAGATGCATCTCTGGATGCTGTATCTGGTCCTGAACCTCACTGAAGGGTCTGCTCTTCTTTTACGCAGCAAGAATCTCAAAATATGAAAGGAGTCCTCCTGCTTAACAACATCCCGTCACAGGCTTCTTCCCCTTAACACTTCCTATCAGGTTTCAAATCTTTGCATTCTTCCCCTCTTAATAGTTACAGTTTAGTAAGATTTAAACTCTACCACCATGGCAGGATTGGTGCCTCCTTTGAAGAGGGCTGAGCAGAGAAAGGATACCCTGGGATGCACTACGTATTTTTGGCTCCTCTGAAATGTGAAAATAAAGCACGACAGACCCCTGTCACATGACACCAGACTACATTTGAAAGGAGCACCAGTTTGCTGTATCCAACAGTGCAATTTATGTGAGGCCTGGTACATCATCTCAATGTACAGTATGATGTGTGCACCAAAATAACATGGAGAGCTGAAATGCATTAGGAGAGCGGCTGTACCTGAATCTGCTGATTCAACTCTCAAAGCTGCATTTAGCAGCTGTACTCTTTGAGCCCTGCAGATGTCTATTTTAATCATCTGTCTTAAAATATCAGCTGGTTTTATGCCCTATTCTGAGGTTTACTATCCCTCACAGAGGCTGAGTTCATTTCTCTAGGCAGTGCCATCCAATCAAAATTGCAAACAGGCAGGAAAGAGAGAATATAAGAGCAAGTTGCTTTTGTTTGTAGTTATTTCCACACAACTTGTACAGCTTATGGCTGAAACACCTTGGGAGGGTGTAGCTGCAGAATCTGAGCCTGCCATCTGTATGAGACCAGAGGGACTCTTTCATTGGAGATCTGAAACATGGTCAATTGAGGCAAAATCCTCATCCAAAGCAGAGATTCAAGTCAGTAGAGACATCCCTTATCCAAGACCTCCTTCTTCTATTCTAACTTGCTGGCTAGGAAACATGTCATTGAAAAGCAGAGAAGCTGTTCCTTTTTGTGGTAAAACATCCTGCCACAAAACAGGCCAAGGGTCCTTCCTAAGCCACACTCACAGCATCAGCTCACCAATTTCTGCATTGCCCTTTTAGGTTACTTTTTAGCAAAAACTAACAAAAATAAATTCATATTATTGTTCCTCTCTTGAAGGCTCGTCTTCCTCTCACTGCCATGCTGACCCACACACTGACCATCCAAGGTGTGCCATGCTCATATAGTCTTGGTATTTTAGCTATCCTCAGTGCACCCACAATTTGTGCAGACATGAGCCTAGGATCATCTGTAATCTTGTGCATTATTGTGATTATGGTCATTAAGGACATGTTACAGAGCTTACTGTTAATAGGAGCTTCCATAAACACTTTCAGCCAAAGCAGCCAAGGCCAGATTGTATCCACAGCTCTTCATGACTTCCAAAGGACGATGAGTGTGAGGTGTGGGATCTCATGGCCCTCTGCCCTACACTCTCCACCACGGAGCTTTTCTCATCCATGGCCCATGTCTATTACTCATCGTCATGAAGCCAAGGCCTTTAGCACGTATCCTTGTGGCTGTAATAGGAAGAAAATACCTAGGAGGAAAGGAGATTATAGTGAGTTGGGCATCAGTCTCTTCTCCAGCCTCAAGTTGCACCAGGGGAGGTTTAGATTGGATATTAGGAAAAATTTCTTCACAGCAAGGGATGTTAAGCATCAGAACAGGCTTTCCAGGGAAGTATAATGTTGAGTCATTATACTCAGAAATATTTAAAAGATATGTAAATGTGGCACTTGGTGGACCTGGCAGTGCTGGGTTACCTGTTGGACTCAATGATCTTAGAGGTCTTTTCCAACCTAAACAATTCTATGAATCTGTTATTCTAAGATGTGAAAATGCTGTCTGGGAGTGTGGGCCACAGCCCAGCAGCTAGAGATGAGAGGTGTGAATGGCTTGTAGACTGGTGGCCCATTCTAACAACCATAAGAAGAAGCTACTTTTGGTCTGACATAAGCCTGCTTCGCACTTGTCCTGGCCAGAGCTGATGCCTATCTTTCATATTGCAAGAGTGGGTGAGGTGGCTGCAACCCTCGTGCCACAGTCTGCCCAGGGAGGCAGTCAGCCTTGCTCTCCAGGGCAGCAGCTGCAGGTGAGGCCAGATGAATCATTCACTTGACTCACAGCAATCTTTTTGCTACAATTACAGCCTTCAGGATGGAGTTGAGGCTCTTCCCCTGGTCAGCCAGCCTTTGCAGATAGCAAGCCAGACCTTTGCTAGACACCTGTGTTTAGAAGGATGGGAAGAGGCTTGCCCTCTGGAGAGAGAAACCTCTCATCACAGCAAAACAGCTTGAGTGAATTATGATTTCTCATGCGGTGTCATGCAAAATCGTCAGGCTCCTGGCATGTTTATGGCTCTCCATATATCTCAAGAGAGCCAGCTTACAAACAGATTCTGAGGACTTTTATGCTAATAAATGCTAAATAAATTTTAGCTGCTGTTTTCAATTTTCAAAGCCTGCTTTGTCAGTGAAAACCCACATCCTCCTAACCATGGCATGGCAAACTCTGCTGACAGTGATTCTGCCAGCAGTTACAACACATCACTTTAGGTGGTCCTAACTCGGGAGAGGAGACAGCTGATGGATGGGGAGGGGAAACTGATATAGCTTAACCACGAGGTCTCACTGCCTGCCTGGGAAATAAAGGACACCAAAATATAACTGCGTGGGAAGGACTTCTAAGAAGAATTTGTCCCAAACCATTTCTGGAAACTGATGATAACATTATTTACTCAAATACAGGAAGCTTGAGATTGCCATGAATGATGAAAGGGTGAGGAGGAGAAATATGTACTTTTCCCTCCCCCTTCCCAAAAGATGGAAGTAAAATCCCCACCAGCAAACCCCTGGTTGTTAGGCTATGCCATCAGAAGCTGATATATCCTTCTGTGTTTGTGCATGTGCACACCTCACACCCACACACCTCTGCCCGTCCTCCTTTGGATCCTAATGCCAGGGGCTCTTTCCAAAGGCAGGCAAAGTATCCCACTGAGAACAGTCCAGCTGTTGGGATCTTTCCCAGAAACCAAACACTGCCACATTGAAGCTTTTCTGGCCTTTCAGTAGTTAATCTGGGATACCCAGAAACCCTCTCCAATGAGAAGGGGTGGGAAGCAAGGGAATGTGCTTAAAAGCTTTTGTATTTATTTATTTATATATTTGTGTTCATGTTTATGTAAATTTTGCATAAATCTAGACTGAACTTTGGGAGACTGATCTCTCAAATACAGAAGCCAGCTGTTTGAAATCACGAGGAATGTACATTCCCACCAGCAGTGTAAAGCCAAAATATAAAAAGGCAAATAGCAAGCCAAAAGAGGGGCAGAGAGGGGAAGAGCTCTCACAGAACAGCATCCTATCTCCTTGTGTATTTATTTTTTTATTGCTGCTCCTTACTCTGGGAGGAGGGGGAGAAGGGGGGAAGAAGAGGGGGGGAATAGATGTTGGATGTTTTGGAATCCACTGCAAGATGAAGCATTTCTCAGCATCTACTCAGAGATTCCCAGCCATGGGCTCTGCTATGCTCAAACCCAGTGAAAGCAGCACAGTCCTCAGGTGTTTTACTATGCTGACAGACTGACTGATCTGGATTCAGCAGCATTTTATTTATCTCAGCAGTGTCAATCAGCCCAGCCACTAGGAATCTGCTGATAGACCAAAGAGTGCCTCCTCATCACACTCCATGGCTCAGTGTGCCCACAGAATCATAGAACCACATAGATTGTGTTGGAAGTGATTTTAAAGGCCCTCTAGTCCAACTCCCCTCGAGTGACCACGGATATCTTCACCTAGACCAGGTTACTCAGAGCCCCATCCAAACTGAATGTTACTAGGGATGAAGCATCTATCACCTCTCCAGGCAACCTGTTCCAGGTTCCTGTTCCTCATTGTAAAAAATTCTTCTTTATATCTAATCTAAATCAATCCTCTTTTAGTTTAAAACAATTACCACTTTTACTATCCCAAGGCCAGCTCAGCTCCTGAGGGGTCTTAGGAAAGCTAAAGATCACAGCCATTCTGGTCTTGGCTTCATGGCACACTGACAGCATTCTCAGTCCAACTGCAGGATGCCAAGCACCAAGACAACACAAACTCACCATTTTCATTTGTCTGTTCTCTTAGCAACTCAACTTGTTAACTTTGTTTGAAGGAGCTATATGTTAGTACAAGTGTCAGCTGCAGACCCTTCTGCCAGCATCAGGCCACATTCTCGGCACAAGCTCCACATCCTGTGTTTTGTAAAATTTGATAGCAATGTCAACACACACACATGCCTGCCTGACCTGTACATACATGTATGATGGGGCTCTCCAATGAGAGCTGCAGTACTGGTGACCTCTGAGGTTCAGGCTGTCACTCACTGACTTCAGGGTAAGTAATATTCTTCTCCTTAGGCACAGAAATACATATAACATCTCTGCAGAATATGTTAAAGAACCTGCTAAAGAGATAAGCCCTCCCTTCCCAACTATT
The DNA here is from genome assembly GCA_013400175.1 of Phainopepla nitens. NCBI lineage: Eukaryota > Metazoa > Chordata > Aves > Passeriformes > Bombycillidae > Phainopepla > Phainopepla nitens. Next base: position 101,798 of record VXBQ01014373.1, on the reverse strand, counting down.
ACTTTATAAAAGGGGGAGAAGTTAACCTTCTGAACATTCTTTCAAGCCCTAAATAAATAATCAGGTTTTCAACAGCATTCTTTAGTGAAATCTGTGAATATTATAGTTATTATTACAACAAAGATTATAATAAAGGTTTTGATAATCTGCTTTGACATTGAAATGTGGAATTGGGATTATAATGCAAAAAATATCTGTTCGAGTGGGGAAAAACTAATGTATCCATAGAGCATGCATGTACTTAGCCTTGCACTCTAAATGAGCTATGCAATACATGCAAGTATATGGATTTAAAAAGGTCTCCTTTTTTTATAGATAATCATTTGCACACATGCAAAAATGCATTGGCAGAAAGGAATAACCAAGAGTGAAGTCAGCAATTCAGAGGTTAATTACTATCATTAAGAAAAATGTCCCACTTCAGGCACATCAACTTTAAAGCTAGTTGGAAGTGTCCCTCTAAGAGGTGGAAGCAACAAGCAGCCATAAATAGAAGTTGTTCAGTCTGTGATATAATAAGTGTAATGTGATACAAAGTCTGTGATAAAATTTCATTGTAAAAGTGTCTTTGCAAATGACAGAAGGGGCAAATCAGTTCAATGAACTCCAAGAGTCCCTAAACCTAGATGGATCTCTCACTGATGCCTAAGGTATTTTATTCCCTGGCCTAGCACAGCTCTGGGACAGTGACAAGTGCTGTGACCTTACTTACCAGAACTTCACAAGTAACCCTGATTCCTGCAAGACTGGGAGCCTGACTTCACCACTACAGAAAACGCCCCGAGTTGCTGTACAAACCCTCTGCAGCTTGGGGGCAGATACTGTCTGCCTGCATAAACCAGTTTCCTCTCTTCTTGTTTTCCAGACAGGACCTCAAAGGGAGCAGTGCTCCCCTAAACCTCCCCTGATGGCTCTTCATCCTTTCAGCCACCAACACCATTTTTTTCCTTATCCTTAAGATGGTCTTTGCTAGTCCTTGTTAGTTGAAAAGTTGTGGCTGAGCACAGAGAGGTAAGGATAGCACTTGTGGGTGGATCCATCTTGGGGCACAAAGTGAACATTCCAGCTGAGCATATGAGATTTATTCCTGCTGACTGATGCATTTCAATGTCAAAAATCATGTATTATTGTTTAGATGACAGCTTTTTTTTACGTTTACAAAGTCTGTGTTTCAATGATACCTCCCCAGAGCCCACTGGTGAGTGCTGGTAGATAAAATTATTCAGATCTTCCTTATTTATGCCTTTTCCCACTGAAACTGCCTTGATGACACTTCTCTTAAATGCTTCTGCAACACCTGCCACTGCAGAGAATCACTAAGGAATGAATTACAGCCCTGATTAAGTTTCAGCTTTCAGAAAAGAAAATGCTTGAACTAAAACCCATCACCTGTTTTGATACGAATTAAATACATTGGATTTCTTCAGTAAGTCAGATCTCCAAACACTGCAGCACCCTAAATTCAAGCAGATGTTCTTTAGTCACAGCTATCTGCTGTTACTTTTTCCTCAGCTAAACAACAGTGCAGTTAGCAGAAGTCATGTGAAAAGGGCTGACATTAAATAGAGAATGTTGTTAATGTTATGATTCCAAAGAAAAGTGAGATTTCTTTTATAGTCGTTCATGACTGTGGCTGATAATTGCTTCCTGTCTTACACCTACACAAAATTCATGAATATAATTACAGCAGCACACTGCTGAGTTCAATCAGAAGGGAGTATTGATTTGTGTATAAATCAAAAGCCATCTTCCGCCACTTCTATTTACATGGGGAAAAAAAAAAAGACTTTTCTGAAAAAGCTGCAAATCAAGAAAGGGTAGGGTATTGCAGAAAACCCCACTTGTAGATTATATGGCCAGAAGGGAATATGATCATCTAAATATGTCTACATATGCAAACCACAGATTTCCCAAATTATTTATGCTTTTCTTTACAACGTATTTTTTGAAGAAAAAATATCCACTTATTTTGGTAGATTGTCAATTGCATAACTTTATTTATATGCACATGAATTATTTCCATGATCTGTGTAGCAGAGCCTGCTGCCTGGAACAGGAGCAGGTGCTTTTGTTCTTGGGGCGCACATCCAGATGACTATTACTCACTGGCAAAATCAGGAATGCCAGCTAGCACTAGGGGTTGCTAACAGGAGTGGGGAGAAACAGCTGTAATTTTTTAGCTCACTCACTTCCTTCCCCTGCTAAAGCCTCATCTTGACTGGGAGACACATAATGAACGTTGCAGTAAACAACATGAGAATGGGGGGACGTTTCTTTTCTTGATAGGCAAAACAAGACTACATCAGTCCCTCTGCTGAACATCCATCACCAAGTATTCAGCTCAAATTAACTGCCTTGGGAACACTTGCAAATTCTTGATTTCACCTGGGGCTACTGGCAATTAAAGCTTATTGTTGCTAGCTGAGAAAGAATTGATCAGAACAGACGGCTGCATGGTTCTGCATGGATGGTTCTTTCTAGTGAGCCACCTAAATAATATTAAAATTGATTTTGTGAATTTTCTTGGATGTTTTAATAAGTGTATAATAACAGTCTATTTATGAGGCCACAGTGTAGAAGAATTAAAGTCTGATCAATTGTGACATACCTTCATTTTTAAATAGGAGCCTGTTTGAAGAAACATAATTTATGCAGACTATAATTACATATATTAAGTTATGCTACAATCTGTTCTGTCACTGACTATGTAAGTTTGAAAACATTGCTAGGAAATGGCTAACTAATTAATCAAACTGGCTCATTTCTGACAGCCTTCATTTGATCAATTGTACCTCTGATGTACTTTTATAGAAACAGTCAACCAAACAGAAAATACTGCAATAGAAAGTGCTTTAAGAAAGTGCTTTAAGAAATCATAATAAAGAGTGCATTTTTTTCTGTTGCTCCAACTCATACAATTCAGTAATTTGAAAAAACAAAGTGTAAATATCTTACTTTCAAGTATCAAGGAAAGATGATGGATAAGGGGCAGTGCCAAAGCACACCCTATACATTAATATATACAGCACCTACCCTGTTTGCCAAATGCCATCCTCCACAGATAAAAACAGAGCATGAAATACTCTAAGTCTTAAGACTAAGGAAGCTGCATTGTATTAAGCACTTGTGTCACTGAGTTTGTAGAAGATACCTGAGGAGTAGCTGTTGCTGGGTAGCTAAGGACTTAGAGCTGTGGGAAAATGTTGTGGGGTTTTCCTTCAAGTTTAATTTGGTAAAACTCTTGCCAGAGTCTCAAAGACATTACTGGTGTAATGTGCCTAGCAAGCAAATGACCAGCTCTGTGGGGCACTTCACAGACTGAGGTTAAGAGCAAATGCTCACACATAACCTAGAAGAAGAGTTTAACCTCTTAAAATGGCATCCTGAGCAGATACCATGTAGCTACCTGAGAAGATGACAAAAGCCAAGGGATGGCTCCTGCAGCTTTCTCAGCTGTAGCACATCACGAGGCACTGAATCACAGCAACACTGCCCTTCTGAAGATGAACATGTTGTCCCCTGGGGCATGGAGGGACAGATCTCCATTTTCTCTGTATACAGAGAGCACAATAAGCAGTCTTGTTGAACCAGATTGATTTAAAGAATGTTAGAAACATAAAGGGGATGATATTGTAATAAAATCAGCACTTTTTCAACAAGGTTCCTAGCACAGTTTCTACAGCATATTCTGTCTATTAATAAAGGAATTTCTAAGGAAATTAAATGTATGATGAAACAGCTGATAAAACCCCCCCCGCTTCAGAGAGCAATGTCAAAAGATGTGGTAACCCCTCGCTTTTGGCCTTGGATCTAGAATACTCATAGAGGACTCTGGGGAAAACATGCCTTCCCATTCCTTCCTGTGAAGCAAGAGTTTTGGGCAGATGGATCTGGAAAGGTGATGAGGCAAGGTCGAAAGTAAACTAGAAAATAACTTGACTCAGTAAAGTGAAAACCCCTGTACATAGAACATAAAGAAGACAGTCCTTGCAAACAGAGTCACAGATATAAGCAAGTCCTTTTATGAAGATTTGATTTTTCTCCTACTGAATCCAAGAGGATTGAGACAGCGAGCCTACCAAAGTGCTCTGGAAACTCTCTCAATAGCATATGTGCATATTGACTTGTTTACCAGCTTGAGAAATTGGACCCTGACTGTTCACAGCATGACAGCCTAGGTTGCAAGAAGGTGACACTCTCTTCTGTGTACAGAATTAGTTAATCCCCATCTGCCAGTGTGCCTACAATTCTAGTCATCTCCTGAAAAGAGACCAAAAGCCAGGCAGATAATTAAAACACAAGATGTTTTAAAATGCAAAAATTTTCACTCAGGCAAGCAGCTGAAATAATTTTTGCCATTTTGTCTCCTTTTGTCTTCTCTTCCCCAAACATTTGGTGCATTTTTTTTCTGACAGGAGTGTTCACCAGACATTCATGTTCTATGAAATGCTTACAGAATATCTATAAAAAGCAGGTCTCAATTATGCCAGCACTGATGTTGGCATATGCAGCCTACACCTTGCCAGTCAGGAGTCACTGCATGTCACACACACTCACTGAGGAAGTAGAAAACAGCTGAGAAGGTCAGGGATAAAGAAAAGTATCACCAATATGAATGGGTGCAAAAATGTTTCCAGGAAGACCGATATATTGCATAATTTGAAGATGTCCATTTGGCCAGGTGACATCATAAGCCTAATCAGCAAACAGGATCTCCAGTGAATACTTAGCTGGGGAAATACTTAGAATGAACATGGGAAAAGCCAGCATAGGCCAGACTCTCCAGCAAAACCACGGCCCAAAAACAGATAGCCCTTCTCCCCAGCTGCTGCAGCCCCTGTTACACGAGGACACAAGGAGCCTCAGCGGCTGCAGCATATGATCATACTGGTACAGCAGGGCAGGCCAAGGGTCACAGCTGGCTCGAGTCCAGCTGCCATGGATGTGTCACTGCTGGCACAGATCTAGGGAGGTACTCCACTGAGGACCTTGATTTTAGGCACATTTAAGATCACTTAGCATTGTAGCAAGGGTTTTGCAAAATTGCATTTTCCAGCTGATGTTCCTACAGTAGTACTGGGATGGTTCCTGTTCATTTATCTGCCTATGGCCTAATTATTGGAGAAAATGTTCCTAGCAACATTATGGAGAGTGAACTTTATTCTTTGAGCTCCTTCCAATCTCCTTAGTCCTAAAAGGCCTTGGAATTTGAACCATCATACCAAATAATTACTTAGTATCTGTGGCCCAATTTGAAGTAATTAATGTAGTTTCACCTTCATTTATTCAAATTAGAATTCATCCTGAGTATAGGCTATGTAAAACATGAGAGACTTACAAAGATGAACTGGGTTATGAATGATCCCTAGACAAATAATTTTTGTTCAAGTGCTTACTGAATTACACATGTATGCTACATAATAAATTCAATAATATCAGAAATTTCATCTCCACAGTAAAAGTGTCCTGACATAAGGACTGTTCATGTTCCCCAAATGCATCCATTTGTTCACAAAAGCAGTCTCCAGTTACAGCCTCCCTTAGAAGCTGTCCTCCAGCACAGGAGAATTAAAAACTCTTCATTTCCTAGTGAGAAGGTTTTGTGACAAGGAAATCTGAAAAGAAAAGGAAAAGCTCTTATGTTCTTTTTTGTTGTTGTTGTTGCTTGCAAGATCTATTAGTTACTCTACAGTAACCACCATATGACCATTGAGAAATGGAAATACTGTTCTTTTGTCACTCTGTTTTTACAAGGCTGCTTTCCCACGTGAGATTGATGTATGCAGACAACCATTCACAGTGTCCACAGGAGACCTGGTACATGATTGAGGATATCAGGGTGAATGGGAGAAGTCACCTGTGAACACTCCAGTCCCGCTTTAAGCAAAACATCCCAAAATATGACCTCAGTTTTGACTCTCGTTGCATCAAGGGCAAAGTCCCTTTATCTCTCTCTGCCTCAGCATTCCAGCCACTCCGGGAATGAGTGATCAAATGTGATGATTTGATTTGTTCATCAAAGGGCTGGAGCACCTCCCTTATGAGGACAGGCTGAGAGAGTTTGGACTGTTCAGCCTGGAGAAAATAAGGTTTCGAGGAGATCTTATTGCACCTTCCAGAACCTGAAGGCAGCCACAAAAGAGTTGAAGAGGGACTTTTTGCAAGGGCCTGTAATGAGAGAGAACAAGGGGAGTGGCCTTAAACTGAAAGTGGGCAGGTTTAGATTAGCTATAAGGAAGAAATTCTTTACTGTGATGGTGGTGAGGCACCAGAAGCAATTGCCCAGAGCAGTTGTGGGTGCCCCATCCCTTGAAGTGTTCTAGGTCAGGTTGCATGGGACTTTGAGCAACCTAGTTTAGTAGAAAGTGTCCCCTGCCTATGTCAGAGGTGTTGGAACTTAAGGTCTTTAAGGTCCTTTACAGCACAAACCATTCTATGATGATTCAATGAATATCATTAAGGTCCACCCTTTAACTGGAATCATCAGGACTCTCCTCATGAGAGCAGGACAAAATCCTTTGTTAATACTCTTTCGACACCTAACTACCCAGTGATGAGGCATCTGAAGTAAGTGGCTTGGAGGGGTTATTCTCCAAATCTGTGGGAACTTGATTCAGAGGAATTCTCATCCCTTAACTGTCCCTTAAGTCTCTTCCTCACACACAGTCCGGGGGATCTGATTCCCCATGGACACTGTCCTGTCTGGAGAGGTTCAAAATGGAGATGGAGGCAGGCAAGGAAAGCAGCTCTCACAAGCTCCTGGCAATACTGCTGCAATCTGCAGGAAACCCCACACTGCTGTGGAAGGAGAGTGGGAATCAAAAAGTTCCTTGTCTACAAGATAGGCAACCCAGAGGCCCTGTGAAACTGAGGATAATACACAGGAGGGAGCATGAGGAGAGAATACAGATAAGTTTAGTGAAACTGTCCTCTCTGTTGTGGTTTGTATTTTTTTTCAGGGTCAGGATTAAATGAGTGAGATGGTATTTCTTGTTCGGACTCAGATGTTTGTTAGTTCTTTTCTATATTATAGTCTCATAAAACTCTGTGAGTTTTAGAGTACTTCAAGCTAACAAATTAAAAATGGAACCTTATCTCTCTTTCTACAAGGCCTTTTAAGGATAAACTGTCTAATTAAGAAATGCTACTTAAATTATTTTTACTTTTAGCCTAATAATTAACCATCCATGGCTTGCAACGTGGACTTTTTTATCTAATCACGCAATATCACCTAGACCCATGAAGAAGAAGGTGAAGAAGAAGGATAAACCTCTGCCCTAAAACTTTCATCTTGCTTTATATATATATATACTATATTCCAAAACCTTAAACTCTAAGTTTTCTACTATGTGATATTATACACTTTTATTTAAACTATATACTCATAATCCTAGTTCTATCATTCAATTTTGGAAGCCTTCTCCATGGCCTCAGGTCAAATGCAGTGTTCTCCTGGGGGTCAGTGCCTATCAGCACAGAAAGTCTAAAATTCTCAGTGGCTAGGGTTCCAAAAATCTGCTATTTAACAACCACTGCTAAACATTCTGTCCTTAAACTGGAAACTGTCTACCAAAGGGAGCCTGAGGGCAGCTCTCCAGTTTGCCTTGAAATGCTAATCTGTCATCATGACAAGGAATACATATAAAACAGATTTTACAATTAGGCAGGTAACAGCTTCCCCCCTCCATCCTCTTGTTCAAGTGGGAAAATCAGATAAGAGACATCCTGGTGGGCTCAGGCAGATTCTCCAGGCTGGACCGGGTTTCCCCCTCACTGCTGTGGGGTAGGGCTTGTGCCCAACAGCAGCTCTGCCACGGGAGGGGCACATCCTGGCCTCCTGACCCACGAGGGGGTGAGCCTCCAGGGCAGCCAGGTTTCAGCATTCAGACATGTGAGGAGGAGCACAAAGAAGCCATTTATGCTGCTGCAATTGCAACATTAGATTTCAGTTTTATTCCCAAACATGAGCTGAGCTCTCAGTCATAGATGGGCTTTTTAATCAGCCCTGGCAGAGATGAAAAGCCCGAGAAAAGAGAAGCAGTGTCTGTGCAAGAACAGGTCATTTACATTAAATAATTATCCTGAAGGAAAGAAACAGCAAGGGAGTTAATTTTTTAATTATAAAAAAATAATTGTAGTCTGGAGGAGCATACAGAGTCCTAGCTTTCCCTGCAAGTTACCTATTTGCAGTAAAACTCAAACAGTAGGTCTGAGACATAAGAAATACCTGTTTGTTATTATTTTGAAAATAGGGTATTGTATGAGAAGAAAGACAGGGAAATACTTCTGCATCCCCAAAAGGCTGCTGCTTTTATGTCTCCTCTGCACAGCAGGATAAAAAAATCAGTATTGCAAACATAAATGCTAAAAATACAAGAGCTGACACAGAAACACATTCTGTAATCTGTTAGGAATGACTCTGTCAATGAATGTCTCTGTGTCTGTCTCTGAGAGAGCAATACAGCATTCTCATACAGGGGTATCTGACTGCTGCACAAACTGCTTGTGCAACCTGCTACCTCTTCTTTGATATTGCTTATTTAGTAACAAAGAGAAAGGATTCAACTCCCATATTTCCCCATAAAAATTACTTTTGAGATGAGATGAATAATAATAATAGTACCAAGTCTCCAAATTAGGAACTTTTTCATTGCCAGGAATTTATCATAGGGGCTGCAATCTCTTCTGGTCTTTTTGGATTACTTTCCTGGACGGAGCTGAAGTCCTGAGCCTCCTGGCACATAGCACAAGAGTGCCGTATTTTTGGAACACGAGCATTCCACTGCAGGCTCTATTGCTTCCACCGAGGAAAGTGCCAAAATCTGTGAGATCCTGCCTGTTCCTCCTGTAGAATCAGGGCAGTGCTCAGCAATTCACTACTGCTCCTCAGCATAGGGCAGAGAGCACACTTTAGCTTTACACAGGGAGCTCATGGGCCAGCCTGCGAGATGACCAGCAGCACATTCAGTGACAACATGGAGGTGGCAGGAGAGAGGGACTCCTGTGCTCCCTGCTGACCTGAGCAATTACTCTACAGCACATTCCTGGCCATGCCACGTGCCTCAGGGCCACCAGTGGGGACCTACAGGCACAGCAACCTGCAACACTTGAGGGTGCAGCACCAGGGTGCTCTCCCAAGCCTCTCTCCTCTCTGGGCTGTAAAAGTTACAAGTGTGCCATATTTCTGCTCTGAAGGGGTCTGCCTCCTGCTTTGATCCACGACATCTTACTGTGCCTTCTCATCCTTGATTAAAGACCTGCTTGGTGAATGTACCTCTAGCAACGATGACATCTTAAAATTTGAAAAATATTATTTCACTTTGAAAAGAGAGAGAAGTGCAGTCACAGGGGAGGCCAGTAGAAGTGAGAGGGTGGAGAGAACACGCATGGCAATGGTCACTGGTAGGATAGGGCAAGGAAGGACTCCCACAGCCAGGAAGATGGGCAAAGAAACAAGGCTGGACTTCTCTCTGAGTGCACATGACAGCTACTCTTTTGCACCTTAGCTTTGCCCTGTCACCAACACCAAGTGATGGCATGGTTTATCAATTCACATTGCCTGACTTAATTTTTGTGCTGGTGAAAAATCTGAAATATTGATTTTTTCTATCTGTAAGTGAAAGCAGGCTGTGAGCTGACAGTTAGATACCATCTTCCTGTGGTGATCAAAATGATTGCTGCTGAGATCACAGCAAATGTTATTAATACAGAGCTTTTGTGTTGCATACAATTGCAGAAAAATATATAGAAAAATAACAATCTATACAATTACAGAATAAAGTGAACGACATTAATTACATCATATGCCAATTCTAAAATTTTCTTGCTGTCCTAAATTCCCAGTAAATCTCCTTTTTAGGCCCTGCAAGCTACTATGTTAGAAAATTTAAAGGCTTACAATAGCAGATATACAAATCAGACTGTAGTGTTCATCTATACAGATGTCACTGGAGCATGACCATCAGGAGCACTGATTTACATTTACAGCTCTAGAAAACGGATTTAGTGTCATGAAATGTGTCAAGTACCCAAGACAGCATAGCAAAAGTTAATGTGCATAATACATTTAGCTAATGGGACTCAGTCAAGGGTGAACATGTCTCTTTGGGCTAAGAAAGCATCAAGTCTGCTCACGTCTTCTGAATGCTCTGCAGCCTGCTGAGTGCTTCTGCTATGGGCATGAATGTGAAACCAGAGCAGGAGAGGAAAAGACACAGGGTGTATCTGAGAGAACAGGGTTGAAAAGACATCAAGGAACACTAAAAAAGGCCAATTCTCTTCAGCTAGGAAAAAAAAAGAAACAAACCCCAAAAGTTTCCTTTATATACCTATTTTGAACCAAATCCAGCCTTGAAAGGCTGACCACTGCCTTGAAAGAATATGCTCAAAATGGCCTTGTTTAAGGTGAAGAGAATTTAAAACAGCAAACTTATTTTTGATAAACATGGGTAAAAAAATACTTCCCTCTACTGCTTTAGACAGATAACTTCCTCCCACCTCTACCATGCCATGAAAGTTAATAGAGAAGCACATTCAAAGAAAAGACTGAAAATTAAATCTGAAGAGTAAAGATAAATACAATTAATTTAAAGGATTATATTTTAACCTCAATTTGTACTATTTCCACAGATTAATAAAAAGAGCACCACCAACACCACCACCTCCCCAAACTTTAGCCAAGGCTTTAACAGGCTCTTCCTTGGCTTTGTCCTCTTCCTATAAGGAAGCAAGGAAGAAAGAAATTACCTTTACTTAGAGGCAGCAGATGAGGCAGGTTCCCAAACACACAGAACAGTCCAGAGCACAGCTAGGAGTTTCTCCTGCAAACTCTCTGCTTGCAAGGACTGAATCAACACTTGTCTTGAAACATCTACACATCATTGTTTAGGTCAGCTCTTAACACTAGAGCTTCTCAGCTGTTTTATATGTTAATATAGAAATATGTTTCCTCTATGGCTTGTCTCAAAACTTTCTTTTATGGCAATGCATTTTATTTCAAGACTTCAAAATTTTCTATTATTCTCAAAGAAATCAAGTTTGAAAAGCTGAGGAAATTCTTCTTCATAAGGTATGAGATAAACCATGGGTAAAACTCCCAGCAGAGAATATTCATTTAAGTATTAGCAGGCCCCTCTATGTGTCTATGTTTGTATGCAGATGTCTAAGCTCACTGTGTCTTCAGTTCCAGCTCCTTGCATTCATATTCTTCCTTCTGGGTATCTCCTGCTTGTCTTGTGCACGTTCCACCAGCCTACTCAGATGTGCCCCTGCTTTCCCCTCTTTGGCTGCCAGTCTGATCTCAGGCACTTGTACCTCTTCTGTGCTCTTCTGCATGCTGGAGCCTTTCAGGAAAGGTTTCAGGAAAGGAAGGCACACAGTGCCATCACAAAGACACGTAGGATACACGGGATACACAGGAGAGTATTCTCAGGCACATCAGATTCACTTTTACATGAGACTCACAAATACTGAAAAAAATGAAAACTGTGCAGTATTTTCCAGTAGACAGAGCTATTTAATGGGCAGTATTTCCCTAAGTGCGAAAAGGCCAGAATAAATTAAAATATGATAACAACTCTAAGCTAAACACTAACTGGTCATTGGTCTGCAAGTAGTTGTATATTTATATTCTTAAGTATTGGTGTAAAATAGTTGTCAGAAAACTGGTTTTCTCTGGAATATGTGATGCACAATCAGCGACCTCTTTAAGAACTCAGGAAAAGCTTAAAAGACAATACATCTAGCTTTGTGACCTAGCAGCCAAATTCTAGTCACATTTTAAGGGAAGATGGAGATATCAGAACTGAGACAAGCTATGAAATATTCAAAATACTGGGAAGATTTGAGCAGCAAAGCTTCCTTGTCAGCAGAAGGTATTAAATCATAAAGGTCCAAGTTATGCTGCACAAAGTCTTGCCCGGGAAGAAGATCAACAGAAATAAATTAAAGGAAAGTAACAGGACTATTCAAAGGCTTCATTATTTTTCCCCAGAAGGATGTCAAAAGCTGGTCTCTAATAAAGTTGATTTCATTCCTTCCCCTTATTCCTGAGGTTATTTGCAAAACTATGATCAATCATACAGGCCAGTATTTAATTAAAACTCCGGTACTGAGCTAATATGAATACTGGTAATGACCTGAATGGCACTGAAATTTGGAACAAGAGAAAAATGAACTGTGGTGAATTAGACCATCCTCTAAACAAAACCTGGGCAGAAATGGTAACCCCCAGTGAAAACTGGGTGCAGGAGAAAGCACCCAGGCATCTTGGCAAGACAGGCTAAGCTCTTGCCACTGGACTTGGGTGAGCAGCTCTGCATTCAGAGGCAGGCTACCCATCCCCTTTCTTCAATCCCGACTGAATCCCTGAATTGAATTCAGTCCTTATTACGGGTGGTCATGCACAAATAAAACCCAGCTGAAAGACAGCAAGTAGCAGAAGATCTTTCCTGGAAACAAACAACATCTTATTTTAGCGGACCACTGTTGAGGCTAATGCCTGATGTACAAGGAAATGAGCATGAGATAACATTTTCAAAATAGACCGTGACACTTTTGCTGCATCGAGTCCATGGTATTCTGGTGAGTAATGTCCGTCCGTATCAAGGCGCCGTGTGATTCATGCCCAGGAGCCACGCAGGGTCCAAGTGCCAGCCAGGGAGCCGTGCCCGCCCCGCTACACGGAGCAGCGCTGGTGGCTCTTCACGGCCCCCCACACCAGATGCCTGTCCCCGCTCCAGAGGGCTGTATTCTCACAGCACAGCTGTTGCTGGTACCAGCACAGAATCCAGGAGGGCATGCTCGTGCTAATTTAAAACCCTCTTCCTCTGGAGACACATCGGCTCTTCCACACTGACAGGATGGCCAAACATGTAGTATGAGTTGCTGCAGAGAGAGAAGTCACAGACCACAGGCCTGTGGAGAAGGGGAGTACAACTGGAAGGGTAGAAGCCATACTCAGCAGGATTTTGTCATCCTTGCACTGATAAACTGCCTGAAAGGTCTGGCACCAAACCCAGCTGGTCTCATACAAAATGTGCCTTCACGGAAGGCAGAGTGATGCCAAAATACTCATAGCAGCCCACATTCCATGCCATGAGTGGAAATAAAATAATTCAAGACATGAAAAAAATCATGGCATCTTCTGATTAGAAAGACATGATTCATGTTTTCAGTGTCATAGTATACATGTACTTATTGTCAAAGTTTACAGTAGCAATAGCAAAATTTTTGGCACAAAAAAATTAGTAACTTACATCAAAATAGTTATTTATTTTCTTATTAATTTCTCTGGATAGATAATACACATCAGGAAAAATATCAACATTTTTTTTCCAAAAAAACCTCAATTTTTCCTCACTCAATCCTAGTCTTTTCTTCTCCTATTTTCCTCTCATTTCCCTATACTCACAATAAAAAAATAATGCGGAAAGTAAGGAAAAACAGATAATGTATGTAAATAGATGGAGAACTGCTCTGATCCTTTCAAAATCCAGTCAGGATTTTGGAGTAGGGTGGAAGGGGACGGAAGCAGCTCAGTCCAGGTTACTTGTGTCACCTCATGCTCAGGAATTATTATTTCTTACTTGAAAACAGTTACTAGATAAAAGGAATTTCAGGGTATACCCAGAGCCTTTACAGCCATATACTGTTCTTCATGAATCATTTCCTCTGAAGTTAAGGAGATGAGGTACACAATCGTATCATTGCACACGCTTGTATAAAAGGTACAAAAGGCCTTTTCTTTTAAAGTTAATAGCAGGAGAATGAAATAATCTTTTCTTTTTTTACAAGAGAATAGTTTCATTGTTCTGCCCACATACTTTATTTGTTGATCTGACATCTGTAATAGTGAAGTGGAGAGGAAAGGGAAGCGGATGAGAGAAATAAGTGAATTAAAATATTTGGGATAAGCTTTTGGAGAACACTATATGACTATGCTTGAGTAAACTTGACGTGATCTAAGTAATAGCACAAATAATCAAACACTGAAGGAAAAGGTCCACTCTGATCTGGTTGCAAACACTGACTTCTCTCATACCATCACCCTTCCTACAGTGTTATTCTAATTTGCTTCTAAGGCTGTTCCCTGAAGACCTAACTCCCCTTTGTGTATAGACAAAATTTCCACGGCTGCCTCTGAGAGTTCTTTTTTGCTATAATGTGTTTGTTTCTGACAGCAGCTCCTTATGCTGAGTTAACTCTTTCAACTTAAATTTGGTTCCTCGGTTTCAGATGCCCCATGGGGTTCACACTATACTGCTGTGGACAGTGCTGAAAGTACCAACTCCTTGGCAGGGCTTGGGAGTCTTGTCCTTATCTCCAACCCAGAGTCCAGGTGAGGGGCAGTCCCATGGCCTTGCAAGATGTGAACCAAAATGTGGGTGGAGGGAGCCTTTACATCGCCCTTCTGCCAGAGAACACCAAAGCTGGCATCTCCAAGCCACCACAGCCAGGGGTTGAGCACCCCCCTTCAGGGGTATAACTCACACAGAATGGAGCTGACTGGAGGGCTAGCAGCCACCTGACTTGGTGGCCCTACTTCTGTCATCAGGGAGTGGAATTTGTGCTGGAGAGGAGCAGGAAATTGAACTGCACAGAAAAAAACATACCCAAAGATTTGCAAAGTTCTGCTGATGAAGGCAACAGTCCTTGCATTTCTTCCTCATGCCAGGGACTTGTTGCTGAACCAACAAGACTTAGGACCTTGAATAGCAAGTTAGAAGAATTTGGCACTGTGCAAGGAAGCCCCTCAAATTTTGCCAGTATTGCTCAGCAATGCCTCTGCTTGTTAAATATTTTCTGGGTGTAATGAGAGGGATAGGTTAATTACCATGTACATTTATATGTGGACCAGCTGTCTACTCTGTCTGCTGTCGGAAATGAAAAGTCCTCTGGGAATCCCTCTGAGAAAACACATTATGTCTTCTAGGAATAGAATGATTTTCTTTTAATATCCCCTTCAACTGTAACTCATTTAGCTTATAAACCTTGACAACAGATTCTGGCCAGTGATGTACTGTTTTCTTATCCTAAGCCTTTTTTTCTCTCCTTCCTGCTTGGATACCTTATACTCTGTTTAATGTGAGACATAGCTGTCTCTGCCAGCAGGAGTTCACATTCTAAAATCACCAAGATTTATGCAACAGGTGTTCTACCAGCCCACTGTGATAACATTTTTTTCACACAATGAAACAATATACTAGGCTGGGATAAAAAAAAAAATCAAAATAAAAGAAAAGGTTTGCTGGCTGGAAATAAGACTTGGCACAACTTCAGCTTAAGAGTTGAGGTTTTTTTTTTGTCTTACAGGAAACCTAAACAGCTTTGATATAAGTGGATGGGTGAAAATCGGCAGGTAGAATATAAGTAAAGGATTGACAACAGTGGGACAAGGTTAGTAGCGGGAGGATAATTGGGAAGAACCTTCTTTTAAATATAAGCATTGGTTGCCCCAATGCCACTTCATTGAATAGTCTGAGTACACTTACCAAGCAACAGAAAAAAGGCCATAGCCAATGCATTTCAACCTCTTGCAACTTTCAGTCCCATAATATTTTTCCTGTCCTTGATATGTAAAGCCCTGCGTAGAAACTTTTAAGTCTAGTGGCTTTTTCTTTTAGTCCCATTTTGAAGACCCTTCCGTTACCCACGGACTAGGAGTTTAAAACCAATGCTTGAGTCAAACAAGCCTCATATCTGATAAAAGCTCTTCACATTCCCAAAAAGCTGAAAACAGCTGCTAATAGTTTTAAAATATATGCAGTGTGTGTACAGTATATGTATATATAATGTAGAATGCCATTATACTTAGGCATGTGATACATAATATTATACCAAAAATGCCCCTGCTGCCAGACGGTTGCAGAGAGAGGAGCACTTTAAGTGTTTTATTCAGTATTGTAAAAAAGCATTCAAAATTTCATTCAGTATGTATGTAAGAAACAGAATGACACTTGGTACTCAAGCTTTTGAATGGATCAACTGTCCCTCAGGAGACAGAGTTATGAGCTCAGGAAATGCTTGGGCACTTATCTGCATGCTTTCTTCTGACAATGTGTAGGGAGGCAGAAAGTGGGGACAGCAAGAAAAGCAACCATTTCACAGGGGAAATACACAGTACAGAAAATGTCACTTGAGTTCTGGTAGTGGGATCCTGCTCTTCCCCAGAAAGAAATACAGATTCAATAGCTCAAAACCCTTTGCAAAGAGGACTTTCAGTCTGGGCACATGTACCCATCTCCTGCCTCTCCTGAAGGCCAATGCCAAGTGTTTGAATGGCCGTAATTCACACTCAGGAGTAAGACCACACACCTCTGAGAGCTGTGTGGTTTTAAAGACAGGTAGAGCATTTCACCCTGCCTTCTCAAGATAGGTTTATGACGAGAAACTTCAAGCAAAGAAAGAAGATAAGCCAAAAAAGAAAGCTGGAAAAAAACCTTATCATTGGCTTACACACACATGGTTGATCCAGATGATACAGGCAGTGCTGATCATGACCATACACGTGTCTTCTCAGTGCTAGTAACATATTTGAAGTGCAAAGTCTTGAATATTTTTGTTAAATCAGATGATTCACTATCAAGGCATGTAAAGAAAAATGTGCTAAATTGATGTGACTAGGGCAAAAATGAAGAAAGGATTTTTGAAGTACAGGCACTTCATGTTACTGTCTTGTGGATACCCAGTGGAAGACTGTAGTGCCAAGAAACTGAGCACAGTCCAACCTGGAAGAACACTGTGCAACTTCAAAATTATCTCATATCCCTTCCTGATTACAGCTGATCAGCCAGTAAGACAAACCTGCTGCCTTTCACTAGGCACAAAGGAAGCAAAAACCTCCAAGGGTTACTAGGTATCTGAACAACAGTGTCAATAAGCTCCTGAGAGAAATAAAAAGAGCCGGACAAATGTTGACTGTGAGGATTTAAAACTCTGCTGAACCATGTATTTCACGTTCAGTCTTTTCCTGTGAATTAGCTAGCTGTTCTGAGGGTACTGAAGATATATGAGAAAGATTTCAAGTCCTCAACTGAATGCAGGGATTATATTTGTTAATACTGTTCCACAGTGCCCTGAATCCCTGAGGATGAACAATATCTGCCCGCATATGTGACAATTACTGTGCCTTTTTGCTAATCACAATGCAGCCATCAGCACTAAAAGCATTCAGCACTGCATGTTGCACTATTAAGACAACCTTTGTGTTTCTGTGGTGATCAGAGGTGGCTATGGATTGCTTTCAGAGAAAACCATTGGACCTTCAGATATGTGAAATGCTGAGACTTTATGCTGCCAGTGTCAGTCACATGGTGGCAGAAAGACCAGTTCAACTGCTCAAGCCACAGTAGCATCCCTTGCAGGAGGCCACAGATGGGTACTTCATTTTGTTCTTTCTGTTCTTAAATAAAGCCTCCTTTCCTGTTACATAGTCAGACTCCCTGGAGACTGCCACAGGCAGGGTTGCAGTGCCAACATCCCATCAACCAGCCGATACAGCCAGCAGCTGCACTGGGTTGGTGGGCACCGTTCCTGCACAGGGATATGCTGCAGATGATGCCCAGCCAAGCCCTGCTGCAGTGGGAAGGCCATAATGCACAAGCACAACTGTTTCCTGGCAGCCTCCAGCACTGCCAGATGACAGGGCAGGTAGGATGCCCAAGCAGGTTCAGCTTGTGGCATCTTGTCAGTAGCAGTGCAGACCCTCAGCTGCCAGGGTCCTCCCCCTGCCTGAGAGCCCTCATATTCCTACACAGTGCAAGGGCAGCCAGAGCTTTCCCTTACAGTCAGTGCAGCAAGCACCGTACTTGGAAGCAGCTTGGCAGGAAGGAGGTCTGAGCATCCCAGCCCTTCCACACCTCAGACTGAGCCCTCCCCCTGTTCTGCCTTTGCAGAGGGTGCACACCATATGTTATCCCCTTGTAGCTCATCTCCCTTCTAATTACATTTCCTGTCTTCAGCTAACAATTATTGCTGTAGGGCCATGGCCTTATGGTGGCAGTGCAAAAGGCCGAGCAGAAAGTCTCGTGTGGCTCCAGGATGATATTCAGATGGATGCCCTGTTAGGGAAACAGCTGGGAATATTATTTGGAAGAGGCTCACCCAGGAATCACCACCAGCTGACATGCTCCCCTTCTACTTTTAGCCCCTCAAACCTCTACCCTCTGACTGGACAAGCAGAGAGATTTTGACTCCAGCTTCTCCAGGAGCACTCTCACACCAGGGGAAGGATGGGATGGACATGCTTCCCTCTCAGATGTCTGACAGCCAAAAAGGACCAGGCATCTGGAGCAGGGACAATTCTAGGACTGGCCAGGCTCTGTTCCACCAAATGTGTCTGGATCCTGATGAACACTGGAGAAAACTCAGCCCTGCTGTCTCCACCTGTCCTGGCACTGCCAGCCCCACATGTGCCAAGACAAAAGGGCATGCTGGAAACCTCTAAAGGATCCAGTGAAGAAGGAGCCTGACTCACCACTGCAGCTCCTAATAGTCTAATGGCAGCAATAGAGAGCATGGGGGAAACAGGGCAGGGAAAATAAATAGCTCTACTCTGGAGGAAGTTCTGGACATTTTAGAGCTTGCAGCTGGGCAGCTCTTCTGGAAAACACTTTAACACAGGGAGCTAAATGTTTTCCCTGGAAGTCTACACTAAAACTGGATTTCTTGAGTGAGAGGATGCATCCTTTGGGCAGTAATTTGCTGATGCTATTTCAAAAGTGTTGAGGTGGATCATGTACAATTTCTCTCAGCATCTCAGTTATTTTAGGTTTTATGATCTGCACTGTGGGGATGGGCTTGTTCCAAGCTTTTGCAGCTCATAATACAGCAGTACTACACTAGCTTCTCAATGTTAATACAAAGACAAAACCCTGCAGCAGAATCACTTCTGCACTAACATGGAAACGTCATTCCAAGGGGTAACAAATCCAGCCTCAACGACTCTGCTTTATCAGGCCACTTTTCTTTGGGAAACCTCTACCTCTCCATAACAAACAGGCATTTCAAACACAAGTCCATCTTCATAACAGAGGAATGCATAATAGGCTTCCCCCTGTCTTTTTCTCATGTGATAATCAATTAGCCATTGGGCAGTTATATATTTGAGTCCTTGCAATACTTCTGGAAGAAGCAAGATTTCTCACGGACATGGTAGATGATACCCTACAGACCTTACAGTTTTAAGTAACCAAAGATATGTGCGACTGTATGATGGTAACTTGGCTGCAATGTTCAAGGGTCACTAAGGATCTGAAGATCTTTTGCTCGGAGATCATTGCCTCTCCAGGCTGCTCTTCCATGACTCACTTCACAAACCAACCTCATTGCCACAGCCAGGAGGAAGTGATTCATAAATACTGACCTTTCCCCTTGCCACCCCTGTAAATGAGGTCTGTGTATAAGCACTCACAGGGCTGGAGCCATGGGAATTACAACTAGATAAACCATCCACTGACGGCAACATCACGCAACCACTTCCTTGCCTGTGCTAATGGTGGAGATGTTTGCTGTCGGCCAGGGACACTCATAGGAAACATAACTAGGGCAAAACAGACAAATTAGGCAAGGAGAAGTTGACTCAGAACAGGGGAGGTTGAAAAGGAAGGGTCAGAGCTGGAAGAAATACCTTGGTCTCCTCTTTGCAGATATGTGAAGTCAATGTCTACTAGAAAAATAGACAGCGTTAATAAAACTGATATCCTTCATGCCCCACACAGTCTATGGGATTCACAGTGTCAGATCAGCAGTCATTAAAGAATAATATTGCTTCGTTATTATTTGCACATTCCTCAGGATACAGGATGCTCTGCCTTGGGTTTGCAGCCTGTCATTGACATGCTACACAATCATGAGTTGATGAGGGGCTGGGACCCTCTTAAGCTCAAGCTCCTGACACAGGAGTGGCAAATGCAAGAGGGAAGGATGGATACCTCTTTGTCTCCATTGTGAACCATTCTCATGACCTAGGAGGTCCTCCCCACTTCTAGGCAGACCTCTCATTGAAACTTCCCAGTTTAAACATCCCAGAATTTATTTCAGTCCAAATACAAAGACAGTCAAAAGGACCAAGGCTTTTCATTTCTTTATCACACTGTTCTGGGCTTCAACTCTCTTCAGCAGAGCAGTATTCCTAGGTCTTGCAGCATGCCTCATACAGCTATCACCACAAATGTGTAATTAAACTAGCAGGAATGTCATCAGGACCTGGCAGAGACTTGCTCCTTAGTTTTAGGTCCATACTTCTATGAGGAGTTGCCACAGAGGAAGACAGTAATGGCAAACTGTTCACTCTCCTTTAGTGAGAGTTGCCTCTAATGACCTGGCATCTGGGTACAAGTTGCTCCTCATGTGCCAGACATAACAGGACCTCCACCTTTGGATGCAGTTAGTGTGGATAGAGGTGTAAGAGCCAATGTGTACTCTCAGCGAAAGCCGCAGTCTTTAGAGGAGAGACTTCTCTTCAAGTCAAAGCATTAGGGTGGCCCCAGCTGCAGCACACAGCTGTGGCCAGCCTGCAGTGGGGTCAGCAGCCAGTCCCCAGTGTGGCAGGCTGCCATGGGCACTGCTGTGCTGGAGTTTGGGGCAGCCCCTCAGCATTGCCCTGGCTTGCCCCCAGCCAGCCAGCTCCCTGACCAACCAGTCCTACAGGTGACAGCATGAGGGCACGGACTTGCAGCCAGGGTTGGGCATGTAGGACCATGCAAAGGCAGATTAAGGATCTGCTCCTGCTCCCAGCACCCTGTGACGAATTTGGACTGCCACGTTTTTCCCCGCAGCAGTGACAATGCTTTTGCAAAGGAGGCAGCAGCTGTGAATCCACCCCAAGCGTGGAGTGCACAGGGTGCTGGCTGTCCAGGAGCAGGCAGCTGCCAGGCAGAGCATCCTCAGGCAGCAACACAGGTTGTGCCACCTCCTCCTTGGCCCTTCTCCATGGCAGGCAACACTCCGCACAGCTTTCCTCACAGGCTGCATGGGACAGCACGTCAGGGCTTGCAGACAGACTCATCGATAAATAAATACCACTCTGGTTGCAAGGGCTGGCTCAGAGGCAGAGTGAGCAACAGAGGAGAAGACAGCTCAGTAATTATTTATGCTGCACAGAGAATTATTAGGCAGCTGTTGGTAAGTAGGCAGACGTACCGAGATAAGCCAGGCTTTGTGGTTTTAGCGTTCTGGGGAACCAGTGACCCAGAGCAGCATTTCAGCCACTTAGTGCCATATAGACCCATCTCTGCCAATGTGACAGAGGTTTACCTTCCTCTCTGATGTCCTCAAAGCCCGTTCCAACTGCAGCATCCTGCAGAGAAATATAAGTAAAGAGAAAGATAGCCAGCTGTCATCATTATTGAACAATACCTATTTTGTTGCCACTAACAAATTCTGAATTCCCAGAGACAATTGAGAAAGTGAACTGTGTTGAAATGGCTGCTAAAGACTTGGACCCAGGCCAGTTGTCCCTTCAAGGGTGCACAAATGGGTACCATGTGCCAATGAAACTCTTTCTTCATTATCTAAACAAGCACTCGAGCTTCTTCTGGGACCAACAGGACTCATTTCTCAGAAATCATCCTATCAGAGGGTGAATACCTGAATATATGGTACTTTTCCTGTTTGGTGCCTACATCTCCTCCCAGTAACTGAGTAGCTAAAATAAAATATGACAAATGCAATTGATTTTTTTTTAAAACATCTTTTTCATATCAAGTATAAATTGAATAGGATCCAAATCTTCCCATTTTGATTGCAGATTTCTTAAAGGGGCAAGTCCTTCTGTGAAGTCAGTGAAATTCTGTCACAGATTTCAGCAGTGCCATAATTATGCCTCTAGGGCTTTATTCTTTATTTTCCTGAATGCCCCATTCACTTTTTCTGTTCTAAATTTTTGGAAAGGTCTGATCACTGCTGTTAGCATGGCAAAAGTGGCTGCACCAGAAACATGTTCACCTGGGGTCGAAGGCATCTCCATGGGTGGTGCCTATCTGAGGAAAGCCAGGCCTGGTCTTCACTAAAGCTTCCACCAGCTTGTTTTGAAGTCTCTTAGAAAGACTCCCTCAGATATGAGCACTATCTGATTATGAGGCCAGAGAGGGGCAGGGATAGGCCTTGGTGTCCCATATGCTCAAGGCCTTTCATGGAGCTGCTGTGTTTGAGGTCACAGTTTCTTGAGCCATTTCACTAATGTGTCGCTCCCACCAAAGGACCGAGGCTCTCCCTGTGCTCCTGGGTAATGCTTAGGCTGAAGGGCGATGTTTGGCGTGTCCTCTGCTCTGGGCCAGCCTGAGATCAAATTGCCAAGGAGGCCAGGCTGTAAGTCAGAGGAAGGGGGGTGAGTTATGCAGCTCCCTCCACCATCCACTTTGCATTAACATGCCAGCAACAAATCCACCCTCTGCAGAACAGCCTTGCAGGGTGCCAGGGGACCAGAGAGGAGGAATCTCAATGTGTCTATCAGGAACTTACCTCCTTTGTGGGCAGCTGGGCTCTGGCATCTACCGTGGAGCCCTGTGTGACCCTGGGGGCGTGTGCATTTCCACTCCCATGCACGCCTCCACACACACTGAAGTATAGGCATTAACTTCTCCAGCAGAGTAGACCCAAGAGCTTTGCAATCATCCAATATGAAAAATTCAAATACTTCCTATGTCCTGAACTGCAAGATATAGAAATATGACAGCTTGTCAAGGGTGGGCAGTTACTGAACATCTCTGGCTGCTGAATAACTAATTTTTCCTTGTTCCCAGCACCGCACTTGCACATGTTCTGCAAACATGAAGGAACTGAACACCCTGAGTAGGTTGTGTGCAAACCTGGGGGGTTGAAAATCTCTTTGAAGCTGCTGACAAACTTAAGAGCAAGGTTTCTTGGAGAAGGGAGGCAAAGTGTACAAAAACTGAGCTTTCCTCTTCAAAAAGCCAGTAAAGGATATAAAGAGCTGGAGAGAAAGAGACAGAGTTTATAAAAGCTATGGATTTTATGGGTTGAGAGTGGGCAGCAATTAATATAGCTCACTCCAGTTCTGAGCTATTTAGCCCACTGACATTGTACCATCTATAGCAACACTGCTAAATAGACCGGCAATAGAAAAATTTCAGATACAGCTTTCCAGTGTCATGTAGTCAACATCTGGGAGCTGAAAACAGCTGTATCCTGGTATGCCTTTGTGCACAAGAAAAGGGGTGGCCCTCAGAATGCTGTGCTATTAGGAGTTAGGCACCTGCATAAGAATCATACTGAACAAGACCTGGCTTGCATTGCATCAGGAACCGGGAACTATGCTACAAGGAACTATGTTATAAAAGCATTTTTCTTTTCCAAGTGTGTTGGGGGTTAGGTATCCTTCCTTTTGTTGCTTTCCTATACAATTTTCCCATTAGTTGCGAGGAAACCTGATTGCTGGTACTTACTGGGTGTTTGGGAAGACAAAGAGTCTGGCTGGGCAGGGGGAAGGGGTGAGGGGGCAGGTAGAGGGAGACCGGGAGGTGAGGGGGGCAGCTGCGAAATCATCAGCTCGCTCTCCGACTGGAGAGGAGGACACCCTCGGAGCTGCGGTTGCTTGGGGAAAGGAGTTCGTCGTTACCCAGACGGAGCTGCTTCTGCTGCTGCTTCTCGTTCTTCTGTGGGTCCCCCCGCACCCCCTGCCCTGCTGGGACATCTGCAGTGCAGCCACCGCCGCGGAGCTGCTGACACATCTTGTCCATCCACTGCCCCCTCGGATTCCTGCTCATTTCCTGCAGTTCCAGCTCGGTGTTCCTCAGAGTCCTGCCGGAGCAGCCGGGATCGGCTGCCCACAGGGGGTTTGTGAAGCAAAGCCTCCTCTCCATCCACTCCCGTCTCTGCCACGGGGTCTCTGACTCTGTTTGTTGTTAATGCCATAGTTAGTGTTGTTTTGTTTACCTTGCTATACACACTAGTAAAGGACTGTTATTCCTACACCCATATCTTCACCTGAGAGCCTTTTAATTTAAAAATCATAATAATTTGGAGGGAGGGGTTTTCCAAGGGAGGCTTCTGCCCTCCCTAGCAGCTTACCTGTCTTTTAACCCGAGACACAAGCGGTACATACAAACCTTGCCACCCTGATCTCTGCCAGGAGGTCAGTGGATACTGGATTTTACAGCAGTTCTGTGAGGCCTATGCTAAAGAAAGGCCACACACACAGTATTGGAAGACCCATTAAGAGTATCACATAAATGTCCTGTGCTTTTAGACCATTTTTGCCTTTCAGTGCACTTTAAATTTTGCCTGCAGCAGTGATGGCGGCAAAGGCAAAGCAGCTTTCACCTTAATCAATCACGTGGGAAGCAATGTTAGCAGCTGTGAGAGGAGGAGCACCGTCCCACCTCCTTAATGTCTGTGAATGCTTTTCAGTGACTGCAACAAAGATATAGTAATAAAAAAGACCTTCCTGAAGGACAGTGCAGCAGTGCTATTGTAAGGCTTTGCCTACCAAGTACCCCTGGACAAGTTTGGTGCAGACTGTGACAGCTGAATTAAGAGCAAGCTCCAGCTATACCGGAATTTCATTTTACAAGGGAAAATCTAATAGAGAATGGCTCCATAGAGACTGAGCTGAGGATGTAGCTGTGGCTGCTCCAGGGCTCCCATACCTTTAGGAGACACTAGCCTCATCAGTAAGGCACACAGAGTGGGTGGGGGAGCAGCTGCTGTCACCGTGTGTCCCACTAAATGCTGCATGCTCAACTCAGAGATGAAGAACAGAAAGAAGAGGGCTGAAGAAAGACGAAGCATATCCACAGCTCAGCAGAAGTAAATTACTTCTCCTAAATTCAGCTTAAGGTTTCAACTTTGAGTGAAAAAAATCTGTAAGTAAATATTCTGAAAATTAACCATTAAATCTGCTTAGATTTAGTTATATTAAAACATTAGGAAATCAAAGGCAGCAAAATTATTTTTGTAGCCATGACAGATTTGCAAATATATATAATCTTTACTTTTATGCAAGCTTTACATTGTGCTAGATCTCCGCTATTCCCCAGAACAAAAATTAAATATCACATTAAGGTTACCTGCCTTAAGCATTCACCCTTTTGCATCGTGCTTCAGCAGCAAAAGAGATTGCTGAGGATTTTCTGCTGTCAGGAAAACCAAGTTATTTAGAATTACCTTTGAGAAGAAAATATCCTTTGGTAGATGCCTCTATGGCTGAAACCAACAGAATTAGGGAAAAACTAGGAAGAAAGACCCCAACCCTGCAAGTGAAGGTGCTACCGAGCATGGATGTTACAGTCTCACCCCTAGGATGACTAGCACCCAGCCCACTGGGCTAGGGGCCCTCTGTCCTGTTTATCTCACACCTTCAGCTCAGAGCACCAATTTCCCCCAGCCCAATTCAAGACACATCACTGGAGCTGTTTCTGAGCTTATTAGCAGCAGAACTGCAGGGTTAAAGGTGTTCTGCAGAACCCTGTGAAGCTTTCAAATCTCATTCACCTGCTCATTGCAGTGTTAGAGCTCACAGAACCCTGGGGAGGAATGGCAGCACTGGTGAAGCTGCCAGCAAGGCATGACACAGCCCGGGGGGGGCTAGCGAGTGCCCTCAATGTCATTTAAGACAAAGCTTGTTTTCTCTGTCGTGGGGCAGAAGCCTTTGGAGCGAGTGCGGCCCAGGAAGACTTCTCTGATCAGGTGTACCTAGCAGAAGGACAGAAGTGAGTCCAGAGCCCACCCATCTGGCTGCCCCAAGTCACTCCAGGAGGCAGCTCCTGTCTGGGGAGCACCTCCTCAGCCTCCCTCCTAGATGACTAAGGATGACGGTGAGGGTAGCAGGCAGCTGGTTGCCCCATGGCTGCTGTTTCACAACTCTAGCCATCTGTGGGCCAGGACGGCAAGCTTCTTAAGCCCTCAGGAAAACACATAGGAACACTGTCCAAATTGCTTGGGAGTGATTGTAGCAGCTTCCCTGGGGCAGAAGAAGCAAAGTGCTCCTTTGCAGCTGCTGCTCTCAACTGTCTGGGCTAAATCTTCAGCACAGGAACAGGCCCACCTGTCATCCTCTCCACTTATGCAAGCTATGCTTTTCTCTTAATGAGGAGGAGGAGTGGAAGGGGAAAATGGCTAATTGTTCATAATTATCATTGTGTTATGATGTCTTACTGCCATCTCAGCCGTCAGATATGCCTCTCTCTTTGCACCCAACAACTCATCTTGTGCCTGCAGAACCGTAGCGTTTGCTTTGGGTTCTGCAGATGCATAGGTCTGACTCTCCCTCTGACCAGAAGGAGGTCATCTGACCATCCCTCTCCATCTTCCTCAGTTCTGAAAGGACAGTCAGTTTATTTTAGAGGCCCAACCCCCACCCCCAAAACAGCAGCCTTTTCCCAGGCCAGCTGGGTGCCCTGGGTGAGGAATGCTGACAATCTGCTGTCCTAGAGCAGAGCTGTCAGCGTTACTTCCCTACTGCTGAGCCCTCAGTCATCACTCACATAAAGGATAAGTATGCAGCCCACTGCCTTGTGACAAGAGCTGTGACTTTGTTTAGGAGCCAAGCACTAGGAAAGAGTACCAGGGAAACGTGGCTTAGTGGAACAGGAAATATTAACAATCTGTGATAAAAATGAAAAAAGCAGCCAGTACACATTTAACTCAGCTGGAGGCACAGCTCTATGACTGGCTGCAAGTAGCAGCAGCCTCCAAAAACACCAATAAAGAAATAGCTTTTCCAGTCGAAGGCTGACTTTTAAAAGAACAGTAATTTTTCATGTGTTCATCTGTGTACAAGAAAAGCCCTCAAGCAAAGTCATCTGCATATTGCAGTAGCTGCTGGCACAGGAAAGGACATGGAGTTTTCAGTTCCACAGATGGCTGAAGGAGCTGTTGTGAAAGCTCACAAAGATAGACTCACATAGCCCCATCACACTCCAGCAGCAAGTTAGGATAAGTGGGTTGGCTACTACAGCTTTGTCCACCAGTCAGTTTTGGCTTTTTTCTGCTAGAAAAACAAGATTCGGATAAGTGTCTCTGACTAAAAGGATTTCTCTTAATGTTCCTGTTTCTGATTGAAATGGTTAAATGTCAGCAGAATAGTACAGGGAAGAAAATTGTTCCCTCCCCCCCTTTATTTTCCTTTGTGTGTTTTAGTCAAAGCAGGTATCAGGCTGGAAAAGCTGCATTAACACTGGATTCACATCTACAGAGCCCTTTCAAGTTATTATAGGGCTGATAACCTCTCTTTGTCCTTGTAATCCACAGTAAATAGAGGAGCTTAATCGCTCAGGAAATAGAGAACAACTCACAGATCCCTTCATTACTATTATGCTGTTTGCACAATGCCTAGTGCTGGGAATAGCCAGAAGCTGATTTAATAATCTGAAATCATCCAAGACTCTGCTAAATCCCAAGTGAAGCCCAAGTGTTTCTGCCTTGTCTCCAAGGAGCAAGTAACTGCAACATGATGAATCTTTAAGGCTGGAACTTAAATGGCAATCAGCTCTCCATCCAAGGAGCTGAGGCACTGGCAGGAGAATTGGACATTGCATGTGCAGATGATTGTAAGGAAGGTCTCTACCAAGCCCAGAAAATGAAGCAGGCTCTGCTGTGAGAGGCAGCACTTCTCACACAGAGACGGGGACCCTGGGGCTATGGATGGAACACTGCTCTGGCTCCCAAGGCATGACCTTGGGCAGGCCGCATGGGCTCTCCGGTCCCGAGTTTCCTCTTCTCCAAAACAGATATGATATACAAGTGGGCTGAGAGCCTTGCAGAGAGGTGCTATCACTGGCACAGAGAATTATCATCCCAGGCCCAGGTCCAAAGCACACAGCAACATGGAGAGCCCATTCCCTCAAAAGACCCTGGCTCTGGCACCCAACCCAAGAAGAGGCCGTATGTGTTCTCCGAGCTGCAGGTTCACTGCTATACTTTACCTTTGTAAATGGCAGTAGATGAGCCACAAAACTCAGCAAAAATTACCATTATCATTAATAATGAAATAATCTCCTCCTAGATGGTGTATGACCCAGCTCTTGAGCCTCCTGCGAGTTACAATCTGAGCCATATGTACAGTCATAAATATCAGAAATATTTACAAAACAAAGACAAGATCTTAAAAACAAAAGCAGTGATTTCTTCATCTCACTGGAAACCTTACAAAACGTGGAGTAAATTGTCTCAATCTAAATACTCTGCTGACCACAGAGGGCTGTATGCTTCATTGTAATGGTTAGTCATTCTATACATATTTACTGGTTCAGTTAATCTACTACGGCTGCTCACAAACTACTGCAAGGCAAAGATTAGAAAGCAGGGTCATTTGAAATTTTGTTTATGTGAAATCCACTGTGGTCATAACACAATACAACACAAAAGGTAAATCAAACCCCCACTCGAACAATCATTTCCCCTGCACTGGCGGCTGGCATAGCCAGAGACATCTAGAAGACCAGGAAAGGCTGTAAAAGTGGCTAATTTAAAGTTCCCGTAGTGAGTATGTACTGGCATACATATCTCTGCTTTCATGTTTTTCTAAAAGCCTAAACAAAATAATAAAAAAAAAAACCCAAGCACTTAAGCACAGAAACCTCACCTCTGGCTTTTTCTAGAAGTCTCCTAAGGAAAACTTGTAGCTGCTGCAATCCAACCAAGCTGTTGAGGCAGAGCATGAGCTTCATGTGGATGCCAGCTGGCAATACAGTCTCACTTCCCAGTGCTTCATTCAGGAGCTGATATACCTTTCCTTGTAAATTTGATGCGTACCATTAGGCCAAGACTCCACAAGTAATCAAGCCCTATGCTGAGCTCTCAGGCAGCTCCCAGGTCCTTTGGATGCCAGGACACCTTGAGGATGTTCAGCCCTTATAGCAGGCCCAAAGGCACCTCTGCTCATCTTCAGCACAGGAAGCACAAAGCAACACTGTGAGAAGTGTGTACCAGGATCCTTACCTTTCACATCAAAAATCCCACACTGGAAAGATAGGAAAAAAACATAACAAACACCCATGGTACTGTTTGTAACTTTTTTTTTTTTAAAGCTTATTTCAAATTTATAAAATACTTAAGTTGAAAGTCTTTACAATGGTTGATTTTATTAAAAAAAAATGGATCGGTGTGAAGTAATTTGGTACTTTCTAAAAATGACTGAGATGTTCCTGCTAGAAACAACCAGTCAGAGGAGTAAAGGCTTTCATTTAATTCTGGTTTGGTTTCAATTACAAAGAAAATTGTTCCATTTTAGCTGTGCTGTGAATTCAGTGAAATTGCATTCTGGTCTAGATTTCATTTAGGGGGAAAGGGGAAACACAAACATTTAGATTGGGCTTTTGTATTTTGTTTTGCTCAAAAAGCATAGGCATTATTTCATCTTCCTATTCCTCTCCTCGTCATTTAATCGGGAAATATGAAAGGCCAGAATGTCAGTGTTACCCTAATCACACAAAATTAATACTGACACAGATCATGGCCAAAGGTCTTCCTTCTGGGTTTTCATTCCTGGGTTTTCTAAATCAAAAGAGGAGCCATCATTTGTGAAAAAGGTCAACATCTGTCCCAGTCTGGAAAAATCCTGGTTGATTTCAATGAACTTTGAATCGGATCCAGATTTTCTCTCTGTACCCCACATTGTACTTCAGATGAGAGAAAACTTAAGAGAAAATGCTAGTAACACAATATTCTCCATTAGGAAAATAATGGCCTTATTTCTAGGACCATTTCATAGGTACCATATATATACAAGCAGTCTTATTTCACATCCTCCTAATCAAAAGTGAAAGCAGAGAAGCATGTATTGATGCACTTTTGTAAAGATATCACCATTGATGCTGGAGCAGAAATAACCACAAATTATAAAACTCTTGTTCTACTATATTTATGTCCTTACAGAGGCACTTAACCATTGTTATTAAAAGCTTTTAAGGGATACCTCTAACAGCTGTAAGAACAGTGGTCCTGGAATAAACAATAAATTTAGAGATGCTTAACTGACTTTTCAAAGCTGCTGAGCACCAGCGCTTGTGAGAGGTCACATCTTTAAGCTACAATTTGCATTATCCATGTTAAGTTCGAATGCCTATATTTTGGGTGTGTACTATGGAAAAGAGAACTTGTTACAGCAAAAGCCTTCTTATGGAAGAGGGCTTCACTTCTCCCCAGTGAAGGCAAACAGCACCAACATGTCTAGGTCAACGCACACTGTGTCACTGAAAGTAATACACCTTCGGGAGATGCTTGAAAATGAGGACCTGCTGCAATACAACTACGTATCTGGGGAGTTCAAGACATCTGAGCAGCTGCAGCTCGATGGAGAGCCCAAAGCAGCACATTTTTCTTGTCATACCTCACTTCTTTTCCCATGAAGCTAGGAAAGAACAGGTCAGAGTTTATGCTAGCTGGTGGAAGTGGTTTCTTTCTGGATTAATTTCAGGTTACTTGAAATTCAATCATAGTGTTTAAGATATATGAAAAAGGGAAACAAGGCGCATTTAATGCTTCAGTTCAGACTCCTAATGTCATGCAGAGCAAGGCATTTACAGGTAACAGTGATGAGCCTGAATTCTGTGTCCCAAAGACCTGCAGTACATGAACTGTGACACTGAGTATTACAGAAATCAGCTACACTTGGTGTGGGTGCTCACACATCAAACACTGCAAGAAGCAAAACTGAGGACTCTGAGTCTCATAATTGTGCTATATATATATATATAAAGATTAATTGGAGTGTCTGAGTGGGTCTTCAGAGAGTACCTATCTAGGTTCAAAGTGTTCCTCTTAGGCTCTTAGATCGAGCTTAAGACATTGGAAAAACTTATACCAGGCTTTAATCATCACAAATAGCCCACCAAACAACCATTCTTCCAACATACTGAGAGCTCTTTCAATACATACCTCTTTATTTGAAATGGAATGTATCTTGAAAAATATGAAAAATAAATCACATCTCTCAGAAATCATTTATGAGTCATATTTACACACAAATTTTTTTTGACGACACTGGTATTTCTGCTCACAAGAGGATGTGCTAGAAAACATCTTGTACATCACCGCAGCTATAATTCAGAAGCTGGCATTTGAATATCATTAACCTTAAAAAAGAGGAATTACTTCAGGATGTCACAGAAATAACTTCCACTTGATCTTCCTTTTCCCCCCAGTTCCTAAACTGTCTTGGTCACCACAGCTTGGATTTTCTTGCTGAATCTGCCCCTTGATGACATTTTTTTTAAATACAACAAGTAATTTTGATCTCTTTATGAACAGACTGTTCCCACTTTTGCTATCAAAACCAAGCATTTACCTCTGTGTGTTTTACCAGCATTTTTGTTTATTCTCTAATGAATTTACTTCAGCCATGTGCTGTCAGATTTCTATTTCTTTTTTTTTTTTTTTGGAAAAGGAAGAGCAACTTGATTTATTTACTTGCAAAGCTCCAATAAGATGGAGCATGATGTGCTGAACCTATTTTCATAGCCATTGCTTACAAGGCAGTAACAGACAGTATTAAGTCCAGACGTTCAAATGAAGACTATGCAGCAACAGAGGGGCAAGATGAAAAAAACCCAGAAGTACCTTTTATAACATCAAATAATTTCTTGGTCTAAAATTACTATCAGTCAAGGAAAAAAAAAAAAAACTAAAAAAAAAAAAACTAAAAAAAAAACTAAAAAAAAANAAAAAAAAAAAAACCCACACTGTGGAATTCAGAGCGTGAGAAAGTTGTCAGACTGTCCCCATCAGACAATTTGACCTTATTTATACTGACAGGGCATGAGCTACATGGTCTGACTGTCCCCAGGGGACCCCAGCCAATTTATTCCCATTCAGTTTCCAGGAGACAGCTCGGAGATTCAAGGAAAAAGTTTGATCCTTACACCCATCCCACCCACTCAGGCTGGAGGTATCAAGGTAGATTTTGTGATGTGACCGCCTCTCACACTAGGAGGCTGGCTGACACTAAAGTTTTTTAACAGGTAACACAGCAGGCAATAACAAGCAATAAAAGTTTGTTGAACTACATCAGTCCAAAAGGTTTTTAGATCATTCAACTTAAAACAAGAAACATAAAAGTGGGGTACTGACCCTGAACCAGTGAAAAAGAACAACAAATTTGAAATGAATGTAGTTTCCTCATATCTTCATGTCAATTTTCTCACTAAAATTATTATCTTTAGCTTTCAAAGTACAAGTACTTCCATAAGAACAGTAAAATTTCAGCTTTAGACTACATCCATAGACTTCTGTGGCATTCAGAGGTTTGCATCCACTGAGGACAAGAATAACCACCTCTCTCAGAGAAATACATGTGTCTCCGATCAAATAGGAATTAAGCCTCATCAGTTACATTTATCCTTCAGTAGGCTAAAACATATTTTAGTAGGTGAGATCAGCAATACATGTGTATACCTGAAAAGGTAGATTAGTTTCTCAGTAAACTGTAATTAATCACTCTAAAGAGAGGAGCCAAATTACAAATTACAGTCTATTTTGTGAGTCTTTGACTAGGTCATTAGAGAAATCCCTTGCAGCTCTAACATCCAGGCGTTAGCAGAATGATAATGGCAGATGTACAGAGACGTGGAAATTGAGTATCATGATTGCCAAGCCAGCGAACCTAATCCTAGAAGATGCGGGGCACCTTCGGTTTCAATTAATCGCAAAACAACGACTTTGTTCGGACACCTGTAATCTACCACCCCAAGCCCATCACGCAGCCTTGTCAAGGGCCAGGTCGAAAAGAAGCGCTCAGGAGTAACTACAGAGGATCGTCAGGGCTTTGATTCTGCACCACGACATGTTCTGCTTGTCTAGGTATGTGACCCTGACACCTGGGGGAAGCAACAAAAGACGAGGGCCAGCACAGACCTCAACTTACTCCTTACAGGACTGAGCTCAATCTTAGAGTGCAGAGGAAGGGACCAAAGTACACAGTAGGGAAGTCTAAAATCTTCCTTTGAGTATCACTTCAGCTTTTTACTTTAAACACAGAAATAGGCTTGCACCAAGAATGTAAGGCTCTTGCGGTCAAGTTACACTTCATACACACAAAAAGAAAAGCCTTGGATGTGTAGCTTGAAAAGATTTTGTTTATATTAATGTAAATTGTAAAGGAGCTAAAAGCCATTTTCCTCACCATACTAGCTAAAATAAATACCTCCATGGCTTTGACATTTTACCTTGGACCAGAGATAGTGGGCCACATTGCTCTGTCCCACCTGCAGCCTCCCCATTTCATTCAAACCAGAGAACCTGGGTGGTAGCAGCACCCAAGGTGAAGCCACCCATCTAGGAAGGGCCCTGTCCTGGAAAGCTCGCCGCCTGCGCCCGACTCCCTCCTCTGCACTGGGCAAGGAGCTCCGACCTGCTCCCACCAGCATCGGCAGCCAAACTCACACTGACTTTTAAGAGGCAGAGAAACACACACCAGCTGTGCAATTAGCCCTTTGTTTTCCAACTTCATGGCTTCATCAACAATTTTAGAGGCAAGATGGCACGCCTCTCGCAACATCCGACAGTGCTAAACACCAAAATTAATCTAGTTCATCTCAAGCTAGAGAACAACTTTCAGCTTATGGAAACTGTAACCAAAATAATAGCTTGGAACACTAAAACATACATAGAATGGATTTTAAACTATGGACTGCTTTAATGCAAGACATTAAAAAAACTGCCATGAAAACGCCACACAGGTTGAGAATCCAGATCACTGAAAAACTGAGCGTGCAGAGGGAGCCCTGAACTTGGACACTAAGAAACATTCATGAACGCTTCTGGCCCACCAGCCTAGGAGCAAGCACACCACACAGACAGCTGGAATCCAACTCAGATTTCTGTATCACAAAAGAAGTTGGTCAAATTCCTTCCACTCATACACTAAACAGGTTGGTTTTAATCTCAGAATGACAAGCAACATTGCTTTTTTGAATAGCCAAGCATGAATAACTTTTTATCATCTTCCACCACGTTAAATATTAAGAAAAAAAAAAATCATTTAAGCCCCAGACTATAATTGTTGTTCTCACTAGAGAAAATAGGTTTCATATGCAGTATGGGTTTCAGCCAAATTTTGAAACACAGGTCACATTTTCCATGCTGGTGGAATATAGTGTATTTTGGGTAAAAAATGAATAACATTTCTGTCAAATTGCACACAATCAAAGTACCCAGAACTTTTCCGTTCTTTTAGGGAGCTAACATGCATATTGTTTTTTCCTTTACTTTTTTAACACGGCCTACATTCAGAAATGTCTTGCAAATAAGCCTTAAAAAAATAAAAAGGAAAACAAGACCAAAAGAAAACAACTCTAATAAATAAAATAAAATACATTAAAATAAAGTTACAGTACATCATGTCTCCTAGAAGTCCCAATCGCACCGAAGGATCCTTTCTAAGGTTCATAAATAATGGATTTGAAATGCTTCTCGGCACCGAGGGCGGCAAAGCAACAGCAGCAGCTGGCTGAGGTTCATGCTATTGAGCCGCTTCTCTCCGAACTACCTGCACCTCCGGCGTTTGCCCAGTTTCTGAGCCCCTGGAGCAGGTCCGCCACGAACGCGCCCTGTCCCTCTTCTCCGAAGCGCTCCGTGAACGTAGCCTGCAGCGAGACAGAGAGCACAGGGGGCAGCCCGTCAGGCGAGGAGGCGGCGGCCGGGGCCGGCAGCCCCGCGGGTGCCGGTGCGGCGGGCGCGGAGCCGGCTCCGTACCTGCGCTAGGCGGAGTTGGAGGTGCCGCGGAGGCGCGACCCGTGCGGTGCCGCCAGGTGCTGCTGCTTCTGCCGGGTGGAGCGCACGGCCAGGATGGCCTGGCGGTTCTTGTACTGCACCATCTGCAGCGTGATCGCCGCGTTCCAGCCCTGCTCCTGGGCGCAACGAAAGTCGATCTCCTTCCCCTCGGCCATCACCACCGTGAAGTACACGTACTTGCCCTTCCGCTCCACGCAGTCCACCGTCTTCATGTTGGAGAAGTGAAGCTCCTTGATCTTGGCCGCCGGCTCGGCCGGCGGCGCCGGCTGCTGCTGCTGCTGCGGCGGAGGGTGCTTGGGGGGG
>VXBQ01014373.1:53754-65989 GCA_013400175.1 Phainopepla nitens | reverse complement strand
GGAAGCCCAGCGCGCCGAGGGGAGCGGGGCCGGGAGGCGGGCTGCGCTCCCCGGCGGCAGCGGGCCCGGCCCGGCTCCCCGCCCCTCGCCTCAGGCTACGGCACAGCACGGCGGGGCTGCGCCCACAAGGGGGGCCCCGCCGGAGCTCACNGTAGCTAACCAGCGCTAGGCTAATACGGAGAGATTACCAGGACACGGCAAATGCCCGGCAGCGCTCCTTGGCCTTCCTCGGGGTGTTGCCGCACTATTTATTTGAAATGTATTTCCTCAGCCTGCCTCCTTGGGCAAGAGCAGTAAAGGGCCCTCTTCTGCGTTCAAGGCCAGTAAAACGGTGCCAGTTTTCAGCGGAACCCTGATATTTGAGCGGTCATCGCTCCATTAAACAAAAGAAAGCCTGAAAGAACCTGCTACAAGAGCTTGATCCCTACGCTGGCCTGGGGAGAAGCAGCTTAAACTGTGTATATAAAATAAATCTTTATTTTCTGCAGCAGTTTGAGTAGAGTCTAAAGAAAGACATCCGTACCACTTCCCTAAGGAAACAGTAGAACCACAGTACGTGGAAATAGCAAAAACAGACTAGGAAAAGAAACCCAAACAAAACCAAACTGGCAAGCAGCTTAGGAACATTTTTATCATTCCGCTCTGCTGCTTATTGTTTGGATTCTCCCCCGAGGTTAGGCTTTTAAATTAATTTGAGCAGAAAAGTAAAGTGACCTAAGGATAATATAAAACTACTTAATTCTTAAT
Organism: Phainopepla nitens; assembly: GCA_013400175.1. Lineage (NCBI taxonomy): Eukaryota > Metazoa > Chordata > Aves > Passeriformes > Bombycillidae > Phainopepla > Phainopepla nitens. The sequence continues at coordinate 65,242 of VXBQ01014373.1, read as the reverse complement.
CCTCTGATATATTAGATGTAAATCAAAATCCCACATAGCTGAATTTGGCTGACAAAGCCAATGTAAATTGAATGCTAGAAGTTTCATACTATGTCTGAGAGCACTGTCTTTAGCATACAGTTATCATGGCCATAAAAAAAACTCCCCTCACATCGATCTTGGCAGCTAGGAAGAAAATCATGTTGCAGCATGTGATGTGTTCTAACAGATTAGAGAAAAAAAATCAACAATAATGATAGCTTCAATGGAGTTTATCTCTGATAATATTTTAAAAATGATTACCTCTTACAATCTTTTCCTCTTGAAGTTCAAAGTAAAGTTTGATAAATTGCTGAGGGGTAAACAATTTAAGGTAATAAAAGCAATTAAAATTTAGCTGGTTTACCCTTCCCAAGGTAACTGGAAAACACTCAGTAACAAAGGCAACTTGACTAGCCATAAATTAGATGAAAAAGGAAATCAATATCCTAAAACATCCATTTATATAAAGAATAGTCCCTTCTCCTAAAGCTGAATAGATATGCTGTAAGATGCAGGTCATTCTCACAAACATTTTATGCCTCTTTTAAGAGAGACACACTTTAATTTTCAAAAGATCTGAACACCATTGACCAATTGCCTCCACCAGCAGTTCACTGCCATTTGAACCTAAATTTCCTCGCACAAATATCTGCATCTCCAGCTGATTGTGCAAATACAAAGTGTCTCAAAAACAGCTTGAACAATAAGAGAATTCCTGCCTTTTCACCTGGGTTTTGCACCTATTTCTTTGCTCCTGATGAGGCCTCTGCTCATGTGACACAATTTTGAAATTCTCCTACTAAAGCAAACTGGTTAAAATGCATTCACCTATACAGAGCAACTTAAAATACTGAGTTCATGTAAGGCATAGGACACTGGACTAAACCTACAGATGACCAATTTCTAACAATTCACCTGTTTGGTTTTGGTTGCTGCACCACTGCTGTAAGCAAACAGCCATTTGACTGCAGGTAAATGCACTAACCAGTAGTGTGGAAACCCGCATTAGATTTGAGAGTGCCACACACTACGCTGTAACAGCATGCAAAAAACTCTCCCCCCACCCCACAACGCTGTAACACTTAAGGACACTAACACACAACCTGTATCTGTATAATTTGAGCTTTTTCTCTTGTTCCCAGTACTAACAGTAAACTGCAATTAATCAAATGAAAAAATGGAGACTTGTATGGAAGGCCAAATATTTTCATCAAACATACAGGAGAAAGAGACTAAGTTCATTCTACTCGGCCCTTCCCTGACAAAAGCATTGAATGTCACATTTTTAACCCAACTCCAAACACTGATGGACATACTCTGCTAATGCAGAGACTCACAGCACTCTTTATTTCTGGTGAAATTCACCTAAGCATGTGGTCAGAAGCAAACATGCAAAACATCCATTTAAATTTGTACTCTATAAGCCAACAAATATTAACAGCCTTTTAAAACACACTATGTTTGACCAAAAAAACAGATCAGTCAAAAGCTACAAGACTAGTGCAAGATGAAATACTGACAGTTCCATGACAAAAGAACAAAATATCACGCAGAATTTGCCAGTAAAGGATAACAAATTTTGTTTTCAGATGCAAGTCAAAACTGAACTTCTGTAAATGTTTCTTACATTACTATTTTGAAAAACCACATTCAACACAGTTAGGCATGCTACACTATCCCACTGAGATTTTACTTTTCTTGAAATATATATTTAAACCACTGCATTTATATTAAATGCTTCACATCTGCTACCATTATTGAAGTTTCAGTAAATGCTAGGCAAATTCTGCAGCCACTCCTCCAGAAATAGTGATGTGAAGATGCCTCCTACTGTCAAACCTGAAATACTACAGTCTGAAAATGTGACCTTGGGTGCAGACTTTTCCTTTCAGGAACTCCATCTCACAGACACCTGTATATACCCTTCAGTAAACGAAGCATAAATGAAACATTTACCATAACTAACAACCACACTGCCCCAGGCCGTAGCATTCCCTAAAACCCATAGCAGTACCAAATAAAGAAACTCTGGGCAATTCACCAGCTATTGGCATAGCAGCTTCTCCAGCCTGGTTTTTTCTAAGTCCTTTGCAGGACTTCCAAGGCAGTTGTTTTCCAAAAGCATTCCAACTTAAGCACACACATTGTGAAGAAAAGCTAGGCTGTAAAGGAGCTTTTAAGCTTCTCATATTTGACCACTGCAGTAAAACATGCTCATGAGTTCAGAATAGTTTCTCCACTATAGGGAAAACGTAAATCTGAGCAATTACTTGCCAACACTTGAGCACACAGAAGCAAAGCTCGTAACAGCAAGTTCAGGACTCAAGCCCCTCATGCAGCTGCAGAGCCAACTTGAGTTGTCAATTCACAGGCTTTAGTTAGACACTGCGAACACAAGAGCCCTTCTGCCATAGCCTCTCAAGCCTTGTGTGTCCATCCCCGGTATACACCAGGCACAGACAAATATGGAACAGCTTATCTGTGCTTGGTGTACCCTGTCTCATCTGCTTTACTCACTGATTTTCCTACAAAAGCTGATTCACAGGCCACATGTGGAAGACAACCAGGCCTGAGCAAAGGTCTGACAAGGATTTTAAGAGCAGTGAGACAAATGCCATGTGGACAAACTTCTACCTCCTCTTGCTAGTGTACAGAACTAAGACTTTTATTATTTTCAGTAGATAATTTATGCTCAATTTAGGCAAGCATTAGCAATTACAAGTCAATTCTTTCAACATCCTCTTGAAATGTTGTGGGGAACCTCAAACAGGTTACTGAGCAGCTATTAGGAAATGAAAACGGAGATGTGGTTGCAACAGCTTCTCTGACCTGTAAAAGTCTTGGATTAGAGAAGACCACACGTGTACAGAAAAAAGGAGAAAGTGCTGTAGAGTCGAGTCTACCTACTCCATCATCCATGTGGCTCTAGACCCAACCTAGCAGACCATCAAAGGCTGTTCATGCTTTCATTATCAGGCTGCCCCTTTTGTACTGAGGGGTGTAGCATTTTGCTTCCTTAAGCTGCTTAGAGTGTCACAGCACAATCCTCTGCCCAGCAGAAGGCATTTGATAAACAACTGCTGCATAGACACCTTTGGAAATAGGAAATCTTTAGCAGAAAGGTTAATCGTTCATCTGCATGCAAGTTTCTTATCAATTTCTAAATCAGGTCGACAACAATGGGCCCTGAAACACAGGGAAAATTTTAAGTACCAGCTTGAAGATGAACACAATAATTTTCTGCATTTTTCTATATTCTGCTGGCTTTTTCCACTTAAAAAGCAAAACATGTCAGAATTACAGTATCAGCTATTAGTTTCAGAAACATCAATTTCAAGAAACCAGAACAGAATCTAAACTTATGAATCTAGGAGACACTGGTAAGCAGTGTTACCATGCCCGGTGTTCAAATAATCCAAGGTAACACTTCCAAATGCACCTGACATCACTCTTCTCCAAAAAGTTAAACTTTAGAATGCTAGGCTTAAATCTGAGCTCCTTTTTCAGGATGCTCTAATTTTTATTTTTTAACATGAACAAAGTCAGACAGGCGAACTCTTCAGTGCTGATCTGATCTAGACTGCTAAAATCAATTATGGAAGAATTGCAAAGAAGCCTCCCTCTCAATCAACGATAAATCCAGAACACCCTTCCCCATCATCCAAAGTCTCATTTCATTCTCCTCTTTCCTCACCAACCTCCTACTTTTCCCCCCAAAATAATTCTCCCTTCAATACAGCAAACGAAGTTGGACAGAAGACACCATTTACACAAGGTGTTAAATTATGGTGCATTTCTGCAAATGCTGCCTAAGACAGCAGTTTCTATTTCAGTGACACATTTTCCCAGCCTAAACCTGTTAACAAGGTAACTTACCCTCCTCAAATACTAAATTAGGAGATTCTCAACACCTGGTATAAATGAAAAGTGAAAAGAATGAGTCAACACTCCAATAAATGTCGAAAGTTTAATGTTCCTGCTACATACTGCCTTTCAGAACTGCTAAACAGAAGTGTCATTGATAACAAAACTACAGTAAGCACCAGAACAGTTTTAATTTAACCAATGCCATGAGAATTGGCACCTCATTTATATTCTTTTTACTGCAGTCTGGAGAGCACAAGAACTGCTGATTTAGAACTAGTGTGTCAATCTGGAGAGAAGCTTAACAAAATCTGTCAATAGGATATATTCATAACCCTGGATCTTGCAGGCTGCAGGTGTGCTTTGACATCTAAAACTCCCCTTTTCGAATATTGTATCCCACTGTATGTTACGAAGGTGTTAAACAAGAAAGTAATCAAAGAGCAAGCCAAATTTGTTACGTAGTGAATTTTCAAACTTACAACTTTTAACAGTTTATTTTCTTTTTAAAATACAATTATCAGATGCTGTTAGCAAAAATGGGCTAGATCTAAGTAAGGACTTCAGAGACTTCCCATATCCAGAAGTATGAACCCCAAAGCCCCATCCTAATGACCTCTCAAGCTCAAAGCATACCATCACAGTTTGGTCTCTACATGTCCTCAAGTTTAAACTTAACCCTGGAAGATGTTTAGAGAAGGGACCATGTGAAACCCAAACATCTGGCAGGGTCAGTGCCTCAAAAGATATGCATATTCTGATACCACAAAAACACAACCACATCTACACATAGCTACTAAGAGTGGTTATTAGCCTTTTCTACATGCTTTTTCTATGCTATGATCTGTGTAACCTAAAAAACACCCAAGACCACAGCTTCAATGGTCCTGTTTACATATAGCTATAGATAAACTCCTTCTCTCAAGTCCACGGATAACTAGAGAAGAGACAGATGAAGCCTGACCGGGATTCTGAAATGAAGCAGTGTGGCATTTAAGCCTTCAGGGAATTAAAAAGAAAAATCAATAACAAAACTAAAAGTTTAGTCAGAGGACACTAGACCCACATCTTCCTGAGGGGAGCTGAGGATTTACAAGGGCACCTGAGATAAGCTTCATTCTGAATTACTTACCCTCCAGGCAAGACATGCCACAGAAACTCTTTCCACCAGCCCTATCCTCATGCGGTAGTTGCCTCCTGCTTGCCCTGCTCTTTTCAAACCTTTATGGCTAAGTGTGTAAGTGGCACAAAAAAAAGTAGCTACTGCAGAAATAGATCCATAGCTAGCTGGACATTTCTTTCCAACACGACAAGGACCATTCCATCCCTGAAAAAGCTATCTATTTGCTTAGATGATCAGAATATATATATATAGTTGTGTGAAGGACAAGACAGCACAGAGTGCGGTAGCATGCTACTGACTGGAAAAACTCAGAAAGAATATGTTAGTTCATAGCCTCTTTCAGATCAGTAAGTTTATATCCACATCTCATCAAGTACCTCCACGGCTAGGCTAGAGGCAAGGTCAGAACAAGATGAGAAAGATCTTCTAGTCCACGTGTTTCAACTGACAAAAATACCCAATATGGACAAAGCATGAACCAGAATGGGCAAACACAAGCACAGTGAACAGAACATTAGGTGAAGAAAGCAGAATTTCTTTGGGTTTGTTTCCTTGTAGATGCTTGATATAGTGAGGACAAACTAGAATATAGCCATGTGTTTCCAGCACTCCCTTCGGGTGCAGGGCATGTTTTGTTCAGAACCACCTAGCTCTGTCTACACAGACTGAAAATCCAAGGCACTTTGCTCCAGATTTCATACTAATATGCAATGTCTCAGAGTCAGGCACAGCAATACCAAAGTCCTTTATCAGATCTAGCCCCACTTCTAAGAACTTGTCTTCTCTAAAATGGCAGTGTGGACCAATCACTGAAACATTGAGCTCAGATTCACAAGTATGACACTGCAAGTGCAAAATATGGATCCAACTTTCCAAACTACTGTGTTTGTTTTTCAAACGCTATATAGTTTACTTTTCAGTAATTATCAGCTTTTGTTTCTAGTAAAACATGAGCTGCAGCATGTAAGATATGCATTACCAGTTTACACATGCAGATACACAAGTAATAAAACAAGACTAGCTTCTGAAAATACTAGGTTTTATTCACATCCCTGTGGTAAACAATAACCTTAATATGACGACTAGGTTTCTTTTGTAGATCACTATGTCACATAAAATACAAAACCCATAGCATAAACAAGCTGACAGTTATGAATGTTTAATGTGGTCTCATTGGGAAATTAAACAAGTTATACTAGTCTTCTCAAGTAGTCAAATTCAAAATGCATCATCATCTTCTAGTTAGTACAAGTCACTGCCATTTCTATAACAAAGTAATGAAGGCACAGCTAGTGCAAGCAGACTTAAACCCGTTCAGACTACTGGGCTGAAAAAATACTTTGGTTGGTTCTTCAGGAGAGAGTTTTCTCTAAACAAATATTGGTCTCAGTTAACAGTTTGGATCATCTTCACAGCTGCAGTCTAATAGCTACATGACAAAGACTTCACAAGAACCAAACTATGTAGCAATGAATTAACATTCATGCTTTAGGGCATTTACTGCATTCTACATATTGGCAGAAAATTATACTGTTAAAATGCTAGGTAGATTGAACCTACATTTTAAACTGGTTCTTAAGTGTTCAATTTCTTTTTTTAACAAACTGGTTACTTAATTCTACCAAGATACAAAACATAAGGCTGTAAGTAACTAATAGTTGTGTTTAGGCTATTACAGTGCAGGTAATCCTCAAGGCCACAGACACACTGCTTCACTGCTGCTTGCATTCTGCTGGGTTTTGATCCTTCTGTTGAGAAAAAAGGAAATACCAGTTTACAGAAATCAGCATTTTAAAAGAACTATCAGTATTCCTAAGCATGCTTTCTCAAGCTGCAATATTCAAGTTCTTCCATCTTTTCCCTTGCACCAATTGTCTAGCATTAGCAACACTACTGTCCTTGGATGTAGCAATAGTCACACTGCTTTAATTTTGGCTTTGTTAGCTCATCAGGATACAATCCAGAACAAAAACCTGTTCAGGACTAAGTGTGGTGAAGTACTCTAAAAGACACTGTAACTGGAAAAAGGAGAAGAGTGCAACAACAAAGGAGAAGAGTGTAACCAATAACCCAGCTCAGAAGAAGCATGCAGACCCTCTTCACAGTTTGAGACAAAAGAAACTTCCTATGGACAGTAATAAGAGCATGGACAGAAGACACTGTAAAGCAATGCAGTGAAACGCCAAACCACAGTTCCCAATGCTCTGGAAGCATCTTTTGCAATAAATTTCAGTTGTTAAAAAATTCTAGCATGGAAAATTTCTTCTGTTCCTGAAACAGACAGCCAGTAATATGTCACAGTAATATGAGAATTCAACAAAGTTTTTGGGGAGGCAGAGTTCATTTGCAGGTTTTACTCTGCTACCTTCCTTGGTCTGGATAGCTATTCTAGGACCACAGTGCTTTAAAAAATTCAGCTGGCTTACAGCCTGAGATCAACCTGCAACACTGCAAAACCACTACCACCATCTCTACCCCCTGAGCATCTCTCTGAAACTGAGTATAGTCATGTCCTTTCTCAGTTCTGTTTCACTGAGAAAAGCAATCTGAAATGGTGGAAAAAGTCCAACTTCCAGCTGTTTCATTTGGATTCCAAAACTTTCTTGACTAGGAAGCAATTTGAATGCACCATAGTAGATCAAACATCACCAAGACAGCTGTACATTTTGATTAGAAGTTTGTACCCTGCCTTTCTATGTACAATGCTAAGATTATGCCATTTTCTCAACAGTACTATGACAGTAGCTCAAACCATCCCTACTGGAAAATTCTCATTTGAAATCACAAGCAGGTATTTTGGAGCACCTCACAGACTTCATGACGGCAACTTTCACCTACCACATCAGATGCTTCAGGTGGACAGACGTACCTTTCCCTCAGCTATTAAAAAGCTATAAATTGACTGGCTCATAATCATTTTTCCATCCTGATTTGTGATTTTCCCTTCCCATGGAATAAGAAAGCTCTCAGTTACTCTTGGCTGTTAACATTTTAGGACTTGGCTGTAGATGCATTCCTGAACCTTGACTTCTGCTATCTCAAACAGTGAAAGACTTGCCATTTACCTAACGTGAAAGAGCCTATTTGGTATTCTGCTGAGAAAACCTGTGCCAGAGCCAGCTTGTACTAAGTTCCCAAAAACTGAAGCTGGATGACAGTTCACTCTGTGTCCTTACAACCATCATTAGGCAGCAACTTGGTGCAAGACAAGTTTATAGAAAACCAAGCCTGACTAACCTCAGTGCTCAAAGGCAGAAGTCATTTTTACAAAACAACTCCTGGAGAAAGAATTTTGTAAAAGTTTCTCTACCAATTCTAATCTGTCAGAATAAGGTCCAAAACAGCCTCAGAACAAAACATTCTCACCCATAGGAACTATGGGTTTAATACTTAAAGACTAAAATCAAGATACAACATACATAAAATTTTAAATGTCTATATGTAGACACAAACTTTAAACATTCATTTTAATTCCTTACTTTTGGTTCATAATCAGGATCATTTTCTTCATCTGCTTCTTCTTCTCCCTCCTGAAAGAAAACACTTAGTATTTCTCTAGCTTATCCACAGTCAGCTTCCTGAGCCGTTTTCATGAAAATTAAGATTAAACTGTACTCAGAAATACATTAATTACCACTTTATGTTATACATATTGTATTAGTTTACCCTCCATAAAGCATACCTTTTGACACCAGTGGAAACCTAATTTTTAAGATACCTTAAAGGTTGTCTTAGCTTGGTTTGGGTTTTTTAGTTGTTGTTGTCTTGCTGGTTGTTTGTTTTGGTTTTTTTAATTATTCATCTGAGATCCACAAAACAATTCAGAAGTAATTCTTAAACTTAGCACCCAGGGCACTCAAAAACTAAAGGAACTCTTATTCCAGATAAACTACAACAGGGAAACTATTTGAATCAAGAGCATCTGTCATCTTACCTCATCATCTGCCTCTTCACCTTCTTCATCATACTAGAAGAGAAAATAAATAGTTTTGATAGTATCATAAATGCAGCTATTTATAGCTCAAAGTAGATGTAAGAGACCACTCCGTATTGTGATCTTAAGAGAATCACAGGATGGTTTGGGTTGGAAGGGTCATCTACCTCCAATCACCCTGCCATGGACAGGGAAACCTTCCACTAGACCAGGTTGCTCAGAGTCTCATACAACTTGGCGCTGAATATCTGCAGGGATGGGACAGCCACAGTTTTTCTGGGCAACCTATTCCAGTGTCTTACAACCCTCACAGTAAAGAATTTTTTCCTAATATCTAATCTAAACCTAGTCATTTTCAATTTGAACCCAGAAGCTCCTGTGTCTGTCAGATTTAAAAATACTTTTTGCATCAGCACGAGCAGCGTTCAACTTCGCCTGGTGAGCTCTGGCACAGAGACTGTCTCTGCTCCATGCAGCCCGGGAGGAGCTGATTACACTGCGGTACCACTTGGGGACGGCAGGGGACAGCAGAGCCCAAGGACGCCCGTCCTGTCAGTACCTCCCTCCTCCACAGCTCCAGCCAAGCCAACAGTTTAGATTCTAAAAATTATTTTCAAGACAAGACATATCTAAGCCATCTTAACAGTCAAACTGTCCTTGTTTGAGCAGAGGCACCGACAGAAAAATGCTTTACACCTGCATAAAGTTCTGAGGCCTCGTAGTTTGTCAATTTCAAGCTCTTGTAAAACACTTAAGCTTTTGCAGAACTTGCTTTGATTATTCTGTCATGCTTTGAATGTGCTTATCTAGCTTTTTTTTTTTTAATAAGAGAGTACTTTTAAAAGGATGAGGCTTGAATTGCCTAAAACTTCATAGCCCAATATCACTCTAAGCACAAAGAACAGGCTGAGCAGCTAGATAAACACTCTCATTTGTTGTGGGGCAGCTCATTATAGTCCCACAAAGAACTGGGTACACTTCTCTAGGAATGCCTTGTACACAAAATGCTACTATGACATCCTCTAGATGATCAGTTTCTACCACTGCTTTTGCCACAAAACTCTGAAGTCACTACTTCAAAGATGAATTATTTACATGCTGCTCTTTCCTGGACAATCTAGGAAGCTCTGCCGCACTTAATGTTGATACATCCCATTCTAGAGATACTAATAAGAAATTACCCGAGGTCTTTAAACAGCATTATTTCAAGGTTTTTAGTGTTCTGAATGAACATTATACTTACATCATCGTCATCATCTTCAATAGCTTCTCCAGTGAAGTACAGCACTGACCGGGGGACTATACGTTCACGCAGGAAATGACCTATTTCAAAGTCTGCAGCAAGGATTGCCTCGGAATCATCATCCTGCATAAAACAGTATTATTTCCTAAACTACAAGATGGTAACACTTTTGACACATACACACAAGTTACATGGATTTTGATGTGGCTAATTTACACAAATCCCATTACTGATTTTTTTTGTTCCAGGAGCTGCTTTACAGAACTGAAACTGAGGGGCCAAGTTTGACACTTTCAACAATCCACTTAAATTATACAGTGAGGAGCGGCTGCTTCCAGTAAGCCTAATTATATACAATTCTGGATCTTTTTTTGTTCCAAGTATAAATATTATTTAGTATCTCCCCTAGACTTCAGTTCATATGCACAATACTCATAAAGAACTGAATAACAACCAGGTGAGCGTATCACACTAAAGATTTTACTTCTGATTCCTACAGTGCATCTCCTTGATTCCCATTAGCCAAAGCCACTATCGAAGCACCTGAACACCTAAAAATGCTCTCCGATCCAATCCCAGACTTTCATTCCTCTTGTTTTCATACCAAGTGTTTTGCTGTCTCCCGTCTGAGCAATTTTTTTCAATTCAAAAGACTTCTTTCTGCGCTTTAATTTTCTAAACATTATGAACATACAGCTTTTGGTGTCCATACCAACTAGAGTTCTAACAGCATGCTTCTGGAAGATTTAATTTCATATATTATGCAGTTTGAGTGAGAAATATTTCCTACAGTTAGGTATTTTTGGTAGTTTTTCTCCTTACAAAAACATGGCTTATTGCCATAGTGAGGACACAGAAAAGCAGGCTCTTGCAGTTTTCTGTTCTTGTTTTATCACTTTCTTCAAGAGTTAACAGCTTGAGAAACTTGTAACAGAATAAAACACAAATCGGATACATCAAGCCATCAGATAAAATCATCCAAAGAACGCCTGAGAGACTTACACAACCCATTAAATCATAGACTAATAATGTAGATCACTACATTTCTATAACTGCTACCAATTTACAAGGTAGCTTTCAGAAAACATACACTCTTAAAGTTGACTAAACTAAACTCTACCATCCAACTCCAACACTCCTGTGATGGTTTGAGGTTGACTGACATTTCAGTGGGCAAGAAATGGCCACCTCTGGAAGTGAGGCTGGTTCGTGAATTTCCCCTGGGCCCGGTGTAAGACCAATGGTGGGCCAGTTCTGGGGACAGAGAGAGAAATGAGCCAACGGGAGGTGAAATTCGCCTCTG
>VXBQ01014373.1:30985-52836 GCA_013400175.1 Phainopepla nitens | reverse complement strand
TTCAAGGGGTGGATTGACTGAAAATCCTAGGTTTTGTCTTTTCTTGTTGACAGTGGGAAAGTGAACAGTTGCTGGGGGGAGGAGAAATGCCCTGAAAGTTTCATTCTGGTTTTTGTTTTTCTTCCTTCTTTCTTGGTGTTAGTTAATAAAGTTTACTCTATTCTTTAAGTTTGGGTGGTTGTGTTCCTTCTTTGGTCCTATCTCACAGCAGAAATTGAGGAAAATATATTTTCATGGGTGCACTGGCCCCTGGCTAGTGCCAACTCATGACAACTCCTTAAAAAGAAAACTCAAATACGTACTAGTCTTCATAAGTATTCTCAGTTAAAGACAGGAGCAGTTAAAGCTGAGGCTGTTTAACAAATTCTAAAATTCCATAAACACTCCATAATAATTTTTTAAATAAGCCAACTTACCAGGTCTCCACTTTCAGGAACTATAGAAAAAAAAAAAACAGAAGAAACAAGTGAGTGAGATATAGTCTACATTTAAAGTTAACACACATCAACTAGTGTTCAGCTTACCTTCAGGAGGACTAAAGAAGTTGAAGAAAGAGTCATTGGAAACAGTTTTTGTCACAGTCCTGACTGTTCCACGGCCCTTATGTTTTTGCTTCTTCTTAATCGTTTTCAAAGTAACATTCTTTCCTTTTTTCCAGTCTATTTGGCAACTAAAGAATAAATAAAAAACAAATGACACAAAAAAACCCACAATCACCTGCAGCTTAATACCATTCCCCTTGTTACAAGTACCTACTGAGACTATCATAACTGCAAGAGACACAGGGAAGAGAAAATATTAAGGTAGTATTTATTCAGTGCTATCTTTTCATTGGTTTATAGGTTGAGAAGAAGAGTAACAGGTTCATTTTAGGATTATTTCCATCCACAAGTTTTTCCTTCTCAACTCGGTCTCTGAAATGGTAATTTTCATCAGCTACCAAGTACTGCCTAGTTTTCTATCAACAGCTAGTATTGCACCATTTTTAGAGTCACCCATCCATTATAAAGTTATGTCATATTGGGGCACGTTAGTAATATGCCAAAGTTCACCACATCTATCATTATAACCAGTAAATCCTTAAAACAATGCATCAAGCAGGCATGAAGATTTTGGCCGATTTTGAGTTGTTTGTGAGGGTTTTTGTCTTCTTGTGTTACACTTATTTGTTTGGATTTTGCTGTTTTGGGGTTTTTTAACTCTATCCTGCTTACAGAGCAAAATCATGCCTACAGGCTTCTCTAACAGTCAAAGCATTCTGGCAACACAAATGAAAAAGACACATCAGTGAAACTAACTGCATTTGCAGAAGTTTCTGATTAGATTCTTTTACAGACTCAAAGAAATAGAGTGAGTTGCTTTGGGACAAGAAGCAGCTGTGTTAGCTGTTAGAGAAAACAAGGACTATGAGTTAATAATTTTTACAGAAGCAGTGGCATCTCACACCAATCTACCAAGATTCAAGATTTTAAAATCAGTCCAAACTGGGGAAGACAAAGCAGTTTAATCAAAGCTATACAAGCACTTAAAACTAAATCTTACATGACTTTGCAAAATATGTTAAGTGACTGGGAAATAAAGAGGTACGTAAGTCAGTATGAGCAACTGGAGATTAATTTAAGAGTAAAACCAACACTGACTATGCAGTGATAGGCTGCAACTTAGTTATTATCACTCAGAAGAGCAGTCAGAACATTGGAGACTTGAACACAAAAGCTACTGAATGGGCCCAAGTGTACTCATAATTATGTACAACAGTCTTCTCTCATGTCTCTGTTCACAAAAGAAGGGACATGTAGAGAAAAAAAATTACTTAACTAATTTAAAACAGAAGATTTCACTAAGAAGGAAGTGTGACAGCTTTTTAAAATGAGTAACCTGGAATTATGATGACTAATCTCCATTTCTCAAATAGGCAGACATTCAAAGGCAAACATTCAACACTTATAAAACAAAATGGACAACCGCAATATAAAAAGTAAATCTGGAATAAACTCCCCAAAATGCTGAGTGTCAGAAATACAAAAAGATTAAAACAAGCAATCAAACAAATTCTAGCAAAAGCTATCCAGGCCTGCTAAAAGATACCACCATTCACCTTTCAATTCACCTTTAGTGACTGCAGAACAATATTTCTAAATAAATACTGACTACATTTTTAATTTATATGCCTATGTAATATATATATGCTTATAAATTACGCAATACAAATCAGGTGTTTTTCTATATTGTATTGAAGTTATTGATAACAACTAAAAAACTCATGTCAAACCTAGTCGTTCACAAATTACTAGGGGAAGTATCTTTTCCAACATCTCCCCAAGATGCTGTAAAAACTCTACAGCTGGATAATGCTAAGGAAAAAACTGTCATATTGTCTTAAAGCTATGTATTAGCACTTACCCCGTACAACCCATGATTTCTGGTCCATCAAAGGAAAAGGGATCAGAATCATCTGGCTCTGACCTCATTCTGTATGTCTTTGTCAACACTTCGTTTGTGAAGTAGTCGTTTGGTTCAAAATGAAATTCTAATGTGAAACTCTTTAAAAAAAAAAGAATTGCAGAACAGTAACTTTAGCTATTTACAAACACCTTGAACTTCTTAATACCTAAATCCAAACAATACATATGCAACAGAATACACCTTTCTCCAATGCATCCAAAACTCATTCTAGAATTTGCTATCCAAGTGTACAATAAATCCTAATCTTTTCATTTACTTAATCTTGCACTTTCTACTTATTATACTGCTTGCAGTAATGACAGATCTCCCAGCACACAGCTTTCCTGGTACTAATGTATAGGGAGAATTTCTAAATTTAAAAATATTAGAACTTACACAACTGTCTGGTTTCTGCCAGGGAAATACATGAAATTACAGCAGTTAAACAAGAAGTACGCAAAGGTTTGAAAGTGCAAAGGTGAAACTTAGTTTACCAGATATTAAGGCAAATCTCATCAGAAGATGAAGATTAAATTTAGGATACATTCATCCACAGGGACGTGCAAGACTAACTAGACCTTGTACTGCTTTCTCAGAAGCAGCAGCTGTATATTTTCTCATGATTTCCACAAGACAATTAGCTATCACAAATCACGTTGCTAAAATACAAATAATTCTTAAGATAACACAAAAGTAATCTTGTTTAAATAAGTCAAACTAACCATAGGCTGTCCAGCTTCTGAAAATTTCACTTTTATATCTTTTAAGTATTTCAGGATAGGTTCATCATGTTCCTGTTGAGAAAACACAGTGTATTTAATCTTCATAACATTCGATTATACACAGATTTAAGGCCTCACAGAGGTAAAAAGCCATGTTTAGAACAAATTTTCCTTAGGAAAATAAACCTTGTTACAACACTGAAATACTTCCATGAACATGACCAGCAGATGGCAACAATGGCTGTGTACAGAGTCTCCTATACAGTACACAACCAAAACCCATGCAAACACCACACACAGTTTTTAGCAATGTCTAATACACTTTTCATACACACTTCTATAAGCACCAAAAATAAATCAGCATTGTAGAACAGGTTCAAAAAATACAACAGCAGGGAGTTATTTCAGTGCTCTGTACTCTCACTTGAAGTTACCAGAGATGTCATCCAACTAATGGCTCCATTATTGCTCTCCAACAGACGGATCAACCATCGTAGTGTTTCCACTGCTTTCTTACAGACACTTGGATTAATTACCAATGCAACTTTAAACAAGGCTAGATAACCACCTACCTGAACCATATCACTGAGCAAGTCCACATTCTTGAATACTGTCAGCCAAAATTCAGGAATTCCTTTAGGGTCTTCTTTTTCTTCATCTTTTTTTTCTTCTTCGAGCTTAGCTTTCTCTTTCATTTCCTCCTTGAGAAAATAAAGATACTGGGTTTCCATAATTTTAAGAGTACCCTTAAGGTTCATCAGTCCTTTGTTGATACCAGCATGATTAAGTGTCATGTAGATGATTTAAGCAACCATTAAGAATAAGCATTAATAGCAAGTAATCATTACAAACCTGCTTTTTTTAACTTCATCTTATTGAATCTTGTTCCATGCTAAAGCTTGAGATATTGATAAGAACCAGTTAAGATACTCACTGAAATTTCTTCATCAGCATCTGCTTTCCATTCACATTCCTCTTCTGTAGGTTCATAAATGGCATTGATGATTTCACTTCGCTGGAAGATTAAACCAAGAATATTTTCAAATTTCCTAGTCATTACAATCCGCAATGCCCAAACCAATAAATTCCTAATTCCGAATTACACAATTAGTAGTACATTAACTACTTATCAAAACCTTTTCTTCTGGCTCTAGAAGATAGATTCAGCAGTTAAGGAGGTTTTCAACACACTAAAATAAACACCAAAGTTCCAGAAAGGTTATGGTCTCATCTGACATCTGCTCAATTAAAATGAGATCTGATATACTGAAGTTATTTTGGTAACTATGGAACAGACTTATCTTTTTGCTCTCTTAGTTGATATTCACTCAGATGGCAAAACTGTATCAATTGAACTGAAGGAGCACATATGAAACCAAAGTGACTTGGAACATGAGTAAGTTTTCCGGTTTCTTTATATTCCCTTGCATTTTAGATAAAGCTTTAAAGTACAAATCAGAGTAGCATTCAAATACCTTGTCAAATAAGGGCTGATAGAGAGCAGCGTACTTTCTTTCCAGCTCATGAACTTCCTCATAGAACTTAGCTTCTATCTGTGCACACTGAACTTGAAGGTTCTTGAGAGCATTCACACGTCTTTTAACAACTTTAGGCAAGCTGAAAAATTCAGTTGACAGAACTGTTACTAACAGTGCATTTTAAGCACATGTTGATCTCTCTTTAACCAGACCCTTGGCAAGTTAACCAATTCGTACCACAACACATTTTACACTCTATTTTAAGCTGTAGAGAGTTTAAATCAAAGCTGCAACCAATTTCACCAACAAGACTAAAATCCTTAGCACAAGCTCTTAAACTGAGGCTCAACCACAGTTATAACCAGAGTACTCCAAACACCTGGGTAAATCATGAGAGAAATTTGTGCAATAAATAATCATTCTAAAAACAATTTCTACATTATCAATGAGTAACAAAAGTAAAATGACAGTATTGAGTACAACTAAGAAAAGTCTCACCATTAATTTGCTTGGTTTTATGAAAAAGTTAAAGACAGTTGGGTTACTCTTTGTTAAGAAATTTAATCTTCAAAATTTGCTGCTTTGTTTCACTGAATGCAGCAGCTGGTAGCACTGTCTTCAAACACACTGTCTGACCCAAAGTGGTTTGCTAAATGAGCCACTGTATTACAAATGTTTAAAAGGAAAGCAATTACTGCATGCCTCATAAATGCAGATCAACTATGGAAAATTTTGGCAAGAATTTATAGCAAGTTTTGATACATGAGAAAACCACATGAAGTACTGCTAATAACATTCCTGAATCAGCTAATGGTTACAGTCTAAGCATAAAATGACTATATTAGAGACACCAGGCCTCCAAGTATCTGTCTAAATTTTAAATAACTGATGTTTCGTGACCAAGGCAAAGCTACAAAAGAGGTTCCAAGGAGCAGGAAAGTATCCTAAGAAATGTACCATACTGTAACTGCAGAGGAGAACATCAGCCACTGTAGATATTAGCATTCTTTTCTTCAAGAAACCTCAAATAAACTCTATTGCATCTCAATTCTGAGATGCACTACAGACATTAGTTTTTCTGCTATCTGAGCGGTACAGTAGTTTATGACCACTAATGCCACAGACAACACTGTTCAGAAAACAAAAGAACCATTTTAATAATCTGCTCATACTAAAGAAATGCTGTACCTTTCTACATATCCTGCAGATGTTCCTACCAGACCATCAAGTCTTTCCTGAAGGGCTGCAAGAATCTGAGGATTTTGCATCATCTGCACAGTCAGCTGCCGAGCTAAATTAAAAAAGAAAATTATGTAAACACAAAGTGAATATTTTGGACCAAAACTGTGCATTAAAAAAAAAAGAAAAAAAAAAGAAAATTAGACAAGAATTACAGATGCAGAAGTGTTTAAAACTGTGTCAAGCTTCCCTACTAGTACAATACGTTTCTGATTTATAAAATCCAATTTTCCTCCAGGATTCCTAGAGTATATCCCTCTGATTCTCACTTATAATAGCTGGGAAATCACTGAAAATACATATTATTCATCTCTACGTTCCTGTGAGACACCTGAATACTTACCATTAAATTACCTCAGGTAATGAATGTGTTCCCCAAAATTTTGCAATCCAGTTTTGAAATCATTTCTTTCAATAGATTAGCAAAGCATAACATCTTGAGCAAAATGTTCTACTTTACTGTTATTATGCTGTTCAAGCAAACATGTAACATGGCACTATTAGCAGTCCAAGTGATTTTATTGCCAAGATTATTAGTTATTTCTCTTTTGGCTAACTGATCTTTAGATTCCATCTCTGCCCCTACACTTGAAATACAAAGCATGAGTACTGTTCAGCACAGACAAAACAAGTATTTTGATATGTGCTTATGTTTTTTGTTGAGGAGAATAAAAAAGGATTTAATAATTTCAAGAGTGGTAACACTAAGCATGATTTGTTCTGTTCACTGTCAAGTCAGCAGCAAATTATTAGCAACTAATAAAAAGTAAGAGATACACCCACATACACATTAATTTTTTTATACCCAAAGTTCCACATGTGTGAAGTTTTTAACTGTTTTCAGCTTTGAAATAATCCAGCCACATATCCACAATAATCCTGTATTTTCCAATTACACAGGTGGCCAGCACTGCCTGAACCTGGTATTAACCATGACTCATTAAAATGAGTAACTGCAGACAATTAATAAAAAATGATACAATTTGGGGAAAAAAAAAGTGTCCTTGCTTCAGAACCTAAATACAACTGTACATCTGAAATTGTTTTACCATTTCCTTTTTTTTTTTTTGTGGTAAAAGCCTTTTAACACACTAACTAGAAAGCACATATGCTTAGAGGTTTAGAAACTCTTGCTTTCAACATTACCTTTGCTGTTGGTATCTTCACCAGTTTCTTCTTCTTCTACTTCTTCAACATCTTCCATATCCTGCTGATCAAGTTCAGACTGTTCTTTGCTATATTCAATAACAGCATCAAGAAGTTAATTTTATAATATACTATAATGATTTTAAAGAGCTCAAACTAGAGATTATGTGAGTAGAAATAAACTGATGCATCTTTTGATCTATGACAAACACGTAAGTCTTAATAGCCAAAGCCAAATTTATCATCACAGAAGTTTCACGTTTGACAATTCCAGAACAGTTTAAAGAATTAGCTACTTTCCAGAATTACAAAGCTTCCTTTTCCATCTCCTGTTCTTATCAACCAGTCAGTCAAAGCCTCCTTCTGCTCCACATATCTTCCTTAAAATGTGCAGGCCTTAGAACTGTGGGTAGGATCACCTAAACTATACTTCAAATGCCACAAAATAAGAGCACTGGAAGTACAGAAAAAACCCTACATAGAGGGAAACTATAGGAATGGGCAATATTATCTGTTTTTCCCCCTCCAGAATTCCAACTAACTCAGAAGTTGACTCATGCCTTCTGCCACTTTTGTATTTACTTACAATTGAGATCACAAACACATTTATCATGAGCAACATAAGCTTTTCCCCCACATGCTATAAACCTCAGGCCTTGCCACAGTGCTCAAGGCCAGTACCTAGACCCTGCCTATTCCAGTATCTGGAGAGGCCAGCCATGTAAAGTACAACACAGGACACACTCAGGGTGGCTACTGACAGCCTGGTCATAGAGAGAAGCTCACAGCTTTCACAGGCTGTCCTGGGAAGGTTGTGACAAAGTGCAGAGAAAGAATTAAAACAATACCTGCACCTGCTGTTTATGGAACATGTACGTGCGAGCTATATGTTGTTTACAGTAATATGTTTTTAAAGAAGTTGTTGTCCTCCTTGCACCAATGGGCTGAGGGGTGTCACTTGCTAACCAATACCAATCTAGCTAACAAACTCATCTATAAAATAATGAGTTTTTTGTCAATAAATGATTCCTTTGCCTTCTGATGTATTGGAGTCTTTACTGCTGCCACACTAGCCGTTCCTAACTCAACAGCAACAACTCAGAGCCTCAGTAACCTACAGATTTTACTTACTTGTCTACGTCTGCCATTCTGCTAGATTTCGAACACTAGGGAAAAACAAACAAACAACACATAAGAACAGCAGCACTAGATTTCAGTTATAAACATGTGCCATAATATTAAAAGAAACACAAACCATGTCAGCTTTATGAAACAATAAATACATAATACAGTGTGAAGAGTGGCATATCTCCCTTGCACATTTTGAGCTCTCAGTCCAAAACATACAGAAATATTGAAAACTTTGTTCTGGTTTAGAACCTACAGATCTACTCATAAACTGAAGTACCAAATACCAGCAAAACACCATGTTGAGTTTTCAGTCTTACTAATATCACTGACTGAAAATTAGTCCTAAGTATAAAACTGGAATATAACCTGAGAAAAACTGAAGCAAAGAGGGTGCTGGCAACTACTAATTTCCAGCACGTGATTGCATAAAGAGCATACTTATAGCTGAAACAATTTAAGAGTGAAGATGCCTTTCTGCAGCTTTACTTTTAATCCCAACTTTACAAAGCCAATCCAAGTAGTTCCTCACAATAGCCACAATATTGCAAGGTTTTACAAAAAAAAAAAAAACCACACACCAAAAAAACCCACCATGACTAATTCCTATGTTCAAAATGATCACAATTTTCTTAAATATCTCAGTAAAATCATGAACATATTCCATACACATAAACTAGAAACACTTAATATTGAGACTACTAGAAATCTTTCATACCATGAAGAACCTATGTTCTCAAATATACTAGAAAATGAGTAACATTTTCTACCGGCAAAACAGTACTTGGGAGTCTAGTCTCCAAAAAGATGTTTTAGGTAACTTGAAGTCTAAGACGATACTATGCACAAGAAAACACTGTCCCATTACTACCATCTGCCAGTAATTCAGGAGGCTCCACCTACCAGGACTAATTCCCTGGCCCAGAAAGCAAGAAGAAAACCAATTTTTTAGAGTCTCCATTTTTACCTGCTGTCCTGTAAGCTATACAAATCAAGTTTCCTTCAGGAACTTCAACTCCTTACAATGCATTCAAATGGGAATTTTAGCCAAGTGTTGGATGGATGTGTTCCAGAAAAAGTGAAAACTGAATTTCACCTGTCCAAAGTGTAACACAAAAACACAATCCCAGTAAGATCAAGATAGTAACAGTCAATATGAAGAAATATATTGGAATCTAAACTTCAGAATTAAACACCTGCATTTTATGTAAACATAATCCAAATATATTTTTTCTGGTGTCATAACTACTTCTGAACAATTATGTGGAAAGAAAGTATCTGATATCCTCATTTAGGACCACAACTTCATAGCACAAAATAGAGATCTAGAGTGTAATAAAAAAGATTCAATTTCCTAATATGCAGAAAAAATAGAGAACCAAGTACTTGTCCACCTAGTTCAGAAAAATACAGTATTTCCTAATAAATAGAATGGCAGCACTGCTATAAACCAAAGAACATCTAACAATTCAGTAAGAGGAATTACAGTAATATTCTTGACTCAATTTATTCAGATCGCATTTGCTTGTTTTGTGATTTCAGTTTTACACATGTAATAATTCCCGATAACAATTCCAAAGACTCTCCTTTGAATACCATTCTCAGAGATACCATGGACTGACGACCTACAAAAACTGAAAGCATACTACAGTTACAACTCTCACATACAGGTCTCGGTTTCACTTAAGCAACGTAACAATTAGCATTATTCTTGATGTACACAGCACTGTGTCCATGAAAACTGTACTACTTTTTCTTTACATACTTCCTCTTGTTTTTAATGCAGGACCATTTCAAGGAGACTGATTGTATTGCTGTGTAAAAGAATACAAGATGCACAGCTCACCTGCCTTTCATACATTTTTCTGCAAATGTGACACAGTGATGCTCCTTGCAGAGACCAGCATTTCCCTTCTCTGTTCTACCTATCAAAAAAAGCTTCGATTTCCATAAAACAAAAGGAAGTTCTTTCAGCAAAGACGTGACCAATGGCAGCACAAACCCTATGGTCTCTCCAAGTCAGTGGGCTAGATGAAACAGCAGCTGAAATACCTTAAGAGTTTTTCTGAAAGAGACCAACGTCCACAGTTCATTTAAACATTTTTTTTCCTAAATGAAGACAAGATTGGCTATGAACAAATGATGCCTAAAAACTCTAAGAAGCATCCATCCCATCTCCAAAAATGGCCATTAGCCAATACCTTGGAAAAAAAGCAATGACATGGTAAGAATTTCCCCAGAAATACTTCTAGCTTTCAATTGCATTCAGAAAAACCACACTGGATCAGAAGTGCAGGTATTTGACAATGTCATAACAAATTTTTATTTCAGAAGCTGGTCCTCATGTTCCCCAAAACTATGCAGGTAAGCTGGTGGTATCACTCAAGTTTGAGTTGCAATATCCAGCTCAGAGACCAGTTTTAAGATTTTTCTACACTATGCAAGTGTGTAGCAGAGAAAGTTCCACCAGCAATCTCGTGTTACCGAATTCCTCACTGGGCCCTTGTTTTCACCTCTGAACAACTACTTGTCATCACAAACTTTCATCTATCCTTTCACTGTTCATCCTCTTTCCAAGATCACTTCTGACCATGCTAAAGGCATTCATCTCGCTACAGCACCCCGTGGGCCTCCAGCATCTGCCTCTCTCTCTTCCTTGCAATGGGCAGTTACCACCTTCTGCTTTCTGGCTCTTCAACAATCCATGCAAGCACTGTATGTTTTCAAATTATGGCCCAGTTTACGCAAAGACTTTAAATAACATTCTTCAAAGATTTTTTTAAAAAATTAAAATAGAGTGTATCAAGCAACTGTCAACTTCAGAGCCTCCCTCTAGTGTGTTTCTCTCTCTCATCCAATTTTTCCTATTCTCCCTGCAGCAGACTTTTTCATGTCCTATCTTTTAATCTTTCCTCCACTTTTTACACAACTCAGTATCAGAATGTACACAGTTGGAAGAGTTCTTCTGCAAACTGAGGAGATACTAGTGTCTGTCATGACAATTATCTGCCAGCTCTAGAGAACTGTTCTTGAGTAAGGAGACTACAAGGCACTGCCAAGAAAACTATGCTGGCAGACATTTAGGCTAATCTGTGCAACCCACCAGCATGGAAGAGATGTAGCTGCATCACATTTTGTTTACTCCCATTTACTTAAACAACCACAAGTTTCTCTGCAAACATAGCTCTACTGGCTAAAAAAAAAAAAAAAAAAAAAAACAAAAAAAAAACAAAAAACAAACAAAACACCAGAAACAAAAACACTGCAGGAAAGCACTGAGAATATGCATTCCTTAAGAGCAAACAACCTCCACTATTCTCTGTGCAATGACCAGTTCAAGGTCCTGGTCTAGTCTTCAGAGTTTCAAATACACTCTATACCCCAATCAATAATATTAGAACAGATCACTGCAGTATTTATTTTGCAGAATCTCCCCAACACTAAATATTTAAATATAGAACTCTTATCACTCCACTTACCATAACACACAGCTGTCCTTCCCAGCTCATTCATAGGTGCATTTGGGTTCATAAACAGCAGCTGCACCACTTGCTGTTCATAAACAGAGCAACAAAACCAGTAGCATCACTCCCTGAAGCAGTATCAGTTCACCAGTTGTCAGTGCAGGATTATAACAAACCTTGATAGACCGGGTGTATTACTTCAAGCCTCAGTGTCTAGGTGATTTTTTTTGGACTAAGATATTGCTTGGAATCTAGGCCTCCTGCCTGCATGAAGAGGCTTACGAGCACAAATAAAGGGTAGTCTACATCCTTGTATAAAGCCAGCATGCAAAAATCCTTACTAGTAAATATTTTATTTCCCTGTTACCAGAACAGCTACAGCCACTAACCGTTTGAATGCAGTAGACTGTATTATGGTAAAATACAAGAGGTGCCCACAGGCTTCACTTACAATGTTTTGCTGCTCACTGTAAAAATATGCAGAAGAAAAACAACAGTTTCTTTTCAAGGCTTGAAAAATAATGTGTAGGAAGTTTGTGCTACAAAAAGCAAGCAAAAGTACAGGAAAGCAAGCTGCAGTACAAGTTTCCTAAAGGTTCAAATTTAAAACCTCCTTCACAGAGGTACCTTAAGCCTACCTGCCATCACAAGAAAGCATGTTTTTTATCAAAATGGAAAGGTTGAAAGACTTAATCCAGCACTAGCTTATCCAGGTTTGAGTGCATCCTGAAGAATTACTAAAAATTAGCAAAATCCCCCTAAAATTAAAAAAACTTATCAAAACCATGTGAAAATTTGCTATTTTCATTTGGCTTAAAGGACACTTGATCTTGTTCAACTGTCATGTTTTTCAAGAAACGGAGTTTGATACATGCAGAATGTTCATGTGTTCATCCTCAAGTTAGACATTAGTGAGCTTTCAGTTTTCAAGGGGTATAGTTTCTTCACTAAGTGATTTTGTTTAAGTGAAGATAGAAATACAAACTCAGCATTTCCTAATCTTTCCTTTATCCATACAGAAACTAACCTGCATTTGCACAGAGGCACCAGCCACGTTACAGCTGAGATGCAGGCTTTGGTGAGAAGCCTCTTCTCTTCCAGCTCAGCTTTCCACATTCCGAGTAAGCACACTGCTATTTGATTACCTGGACATCCGCTCACCCTCAGAAGACGGGTCACAGCGAGGTGAACTACAAGTCAGCTGAGGCAGCAAGACATTCCTGAGACACAGTTCCTCCAGCAAAACAATGGCATTTCTGCACAAGCCCCAAGGCTGACAGGCTGACAACACATCTCAGCTGTTCAGCATCTCTGAGTATACCACGCCACAAACAGTACCCATACCCTCCCTTTCAGGAAACATCTCTTCCCCTTCCTCTAGACAAACTGCTCACACAATTACCTTGGAATAGCAATTAAAAGAAATTTTTCAAGTTGCTCAAGAGTCACAAACGAGCTTTTTAAGGCTATCAGACCCCAACTACAGCCAAGCCCTATTAAATCACATTTTAAAAGAAACTATCCTTCTGTCCAGATTTATTTCCTCAGAAGTCAGTAATTGAGAGCACTACAAATACAAGTCAACTTGTCCACAGAATAGCACATCAGCCTCTTCCTGTCCCTGGCAAGCCTTGGGCAATTGAAAGCATACATTAACAGAAAATACCTAAAACAAATGAGTCATATGTGGGATTCAGAAGCTGCAACATAAGGTAACAAACTAAGCAGTGGACTAAGTCAGATGTCAGTGTAGAAAAGAGAAGTCTAGCTGGAGGACAGCTAGTTGTATTAAAAAAATCATCAGGATTAAGTCTGGTAAACTATTTGCAATGTGTGCAGAAACCAAAGGTGCCAGACAAATTACATCACACCAGCCAAGTTCAAATCTCACTAAAGACTGGGAAACTCACTTCTAACTGATGTTCTTGCCTAGAATTCCAGAACAACTTCTAAGATTTCTCCTTACATAATCAGCATTAAATACAGAAAACAAAAATTGAAATAGTGTAGAGATCCATTAGAAAACACTCTTTGACTGCAGATGTTCAAAATAATTGTCTGGAGCAGTTTGCTCAAAAACTCTAACAGAGGTTTGTAACCTTAAAGAGCTCAGATGCTCTGCATAGTGATCTTAAAGGTCTTTTCTAACCTAAACAGTTCTGTGAGAACTGGGTGAACTGTTTAAAAAGTGCACAGTACACATGGTATAGAGTTTCACACTTCAAATGCCTTGGTACTACAAACCAAAAAATGCATCACTCATTCCAAAACCGTTAGTAAAACCTACGGCAGCAATCACTGGGTAGGGAAATTGTTATGAGAGAAAAGATCATACAAGTTCAGTAGTAACTAGGAGAATATTTAGCTCTTCTTCAAAAAGAAGCAATTGAAAAATGCATCAGGTTAAAAATGTCATTTTAAAAGGGAATAAAGCAGAAGACCGAGTGTCTCACTTTATACTTGTGAGATCAAATTCATGCATCCATTACCACTAGAGTGAAAACTGGTCATGAAACAAGGGGATATTGTACCTATCATAATCCTGAGGGGAGACCTCATCACTCCCTACTACAACCCAAAAGGGGGCTGTAGCCGGGTGGGGAGTGGTCTCTTCTCCCAGGTTAACAAGCGACAGGATGAGAGGAAATGTTTAGATTGGATATTAGGAAAACTTTCTTCACTGAAAAGGTTGTCAAGCATCAAAACAAGTAGCCTAGGGAAGTGCTGCAATCAGCATCCCTGGAGGCGCTCAAAAGATGTGCTGATGTGGCACTTGGGGACACGGTTAAGCAGTGAGCACAGCAGTGCTGGGTTTACAGCTGGACTCAAGAGGAGAGGCCTTTTTCAACCAAAATAATTCTGTGTTTCTATGATTAACACAGCAGATAAACATGTTAACCAGATTATATCATTCATCTTAGGGAAAAAAATATGCCTTCTTAGGAAAGCTGAAGGTCCAAAAAAAAACAAAACAAAAAAAAAAATCTATCTCAATCAAATAAGCAGAGCAGTGCAGTGCTACTAGAACATCAAGATACCACATCTGTGTGATGAAAGCCCTTATCAGCCACTGAACTCGCCAGAGACAGATTCTTCCATTACTGCCCTAAAGTTATTCTGTTAACAAAAGATTTTTAACTGTTAATTTAGGAACAAAAATTGATAAAATTTATTTAAATTTTCAAACCTAGGACAGATAATTAAAACTGTCTGCCTAAACACAAGCACAGAAAACAGGAGTATGATATAATAAAGAACACAATACTAATATAAAAGCTATTAAGTTCTGCATAAAGAGACTACGGAGCTAATGGTCAGTGGAAGCAAGGAATCCAGGTGGCTCAATACAGTAAAACAAGGTGACACTGGACCCTTGCAGTAACTCAAGTCCCTTCATTTTGACACAACTTACTGTGCTATCACCACCTCATCCACTATGTGCAAAAGACATGCACAGTTAACAGCAAAAAAGGTAACTGGCAGGGCAATATATGGGAACCTTTAGCAGAAGCTGAAGTAAGGTGTCCTGACAAAGCAGAAAAGGGTAAGAAATTCAGACAAGAAGCGGTGTCTCATGAAACACACTTAGAACTTCTAGCTATGCACAGGAGCTTAAATAGCCGAGATGGGAAGCATTCATATCATCATATGAGAGATACATTCCTTTCATAAAGGGAACACCCAATTTCTCTTCTGAATGATCTCCAAGTCAGAGAAAGTAAACCTCGCTGGCAAAGTTTATTGTAGTTCTTCCTTAGCTATGCATACCCCATATCCCCTTCCTTTCATCAATGTCTGAATCACAGTAAAGTTAAAAAATGTTCCAAGCAGTTCTTTGTGCAGTGTTAGTCCTTCAGTTACAGGAGTAACAGCAGGGTCAAGAGACAGAGGCTGTCACAGGCAAGTACCTTCTATAACAACTCATGAAAAGGGTTAGACAAATTTGAAGTTACTGTGAAACTACTGCTACATCTCGCTTATGGCAATAGGACAAAATTCAGAATCTGGCTGTCAAGAACAAAAATAAAACTAAAACATGATAATGCTGAACCAAGTAACACAACACAATTGAAACTGCTCTCTCCCCTTCAAGTGGTACTTTTTTTGCCTTCCTTAACTCCTGAGGTAAAGCCATCAACTTCAGCCATTTGCCAACGCAGTTATTTCACTAGTGCTTGCAGGCCTCTGCACAATACATGTACACGTTACAACATAAAAACACATTTTCCACATTTCAACTTCAAAGTGCTCTGCACTTCTATGAGAATGCAGTTGATGGGAAAAAGTCAAATTCTGCAAAACAAAACAGACGGAGAAAATACATACATAATATATTATTACTCATCTAGTAGCAACTGCAGGATTTGTTTTCTTTCTTGTGGAAACCCAATCTAAGCTTTCCCCTGCACTAATTTTTCAATCAGGAAATGAGGATTCTATCAACAAATACTGAACTCCTCTCTTGGTAGTATTTTTACTGCATTTTACATAGTGCCTGTTTACTCTTCCAGCAGAAAAGAGCCTCCATACTGAGAAGGAGATGGACTACAAAATTAGAAATTAAAATCAGGATTAAATTATATCTGCATGCTTGTCTATGCTACTGACCTGAGCTCCCTGATCATGTTCTAAAAATAGGGTAATTAGCACACAATGTTATCTTTGTTCTGAATGCCAAGATTCTGTAGCAGAAAACTTTATGATTTCTGTTTAGAACAATCTTTCATTATTAGAAAAGTAACAAGTTTAAATCCAAACCTGGAAAAAATTAACAAGAATCTTTTTTTTTTTATTCTTAAAACAAACTACTCATTATAGCTTTTTACAGTTTTACTTTCCATCATGGATAATGGGAAGAACAGCAACCATCGCAGAGGGTTGAAATCAAAGTCTTTATGTATAAAGAAATATTTCAAATTCCTTAAGACAGTATTCCTCAATACAGTTCATATTGGTACAAGTACAGTTTGTTGAAAAAATGGCAAAGTAATAAAAAAATAATTGTGCTTTAACAAAGTTCTTCAGGTAGCAGGGTGCACTCTTAACAGCTTAAAAAACCCCCCAAACTTGTGCATGCCACAACATCAAACAATGGGAAAGAGAGCATTAATTGGCTGCCTAGATGGCCACATATTCAAACACAACCATACTGGCAATTACGCTGCTATCTGCAAAACTCACACGCTGCAGCATTAAAGTTTTTATCCAATTTGACTTCCAAAACATTTAAGCATCCTTATGTGAAAAGAAAGTTTAAAAATACTGAAAAATATGTACATGTTTCAGAAGTGCACTTTTTGCTAGAACATCTGATGAATGCAATTTTAAATTCATTCACTAACCAAGAAGCCAATGAAATTCCTAAAATGTATTTAGGAACTTCTTTGTTAGCTTCCGTTCAGTATTTTTTCCATGGAAGCCTGGCCACTACTAAACTACCAACTTTAAAACACACTGTTTTCAACTAACAAGTTACCATGCACTAAAGAAAAGAACACAACCACAATGTTACCATGTTTTGGAGGCTGTTGGGATGAGATGTTACCACTGGCAGTAAAGACCCAACAGAAGAATGCCCATGGTTATGGTTTCAGCCGGTCACCTTCAAATGAATACAGGTGCAGTTTAAGAAGCAATTGTAAACATGTAGTAGGGCTACAGAGAACTTGAACCATGGAACTCACTATTTACAAAGTTATCTTCAGAAATACTCTCTTGTGAATTTCACTCAATCTTGCTTTTGGCACCAATATAGAAGTATGTGATACCTCCAAAACACTGAAGATGGTGGTAAAAGAATCAAGAGGCTGTACCATGAAGATCTCACCAGTTCAAACATAGCAAGCATGTTTCTGATAAAGCCACCTTGCATACACAAGAAACAGCCTAAAGCACGATACCAGCTCACACTTAAACATTTAAAGTTGAGTAATCTCCAAAACTGTAGTATCACAAATTAACAACTGCTTAAAAGGGTAACCCAAGTGAGGTAAAATAAGTAGTATTGAAATCTAAAGTAACAAATAAAAAGATGCAATTCCAACTACTTTCGAATTCAAAAGATGAAAAATCTGCCATGTAAAGACATATATAATGGCATACAGACCACTGAAGATGTGTAGTCAATATGCAGAAGTGGCAAGATCTGAAATGAATGCATGGTGACTAAAACCTAAAACACACAATACAAAATATGATCATTGTGCACTTCAGTGATGTATCCTTAATGAAAATACATTATCCATTGCTCAACACTGAAGAGATGGACTAACTCAGTTAAGGGCCTAGCAACATGAATACCTGAGCAACAGAAGCAGTTCACATTTTATATTAATAGTTTTTGAGAGAAGAGCAACAAATGACACAAAATACCTACATTAACAAGAAGTTCAAAAAGAACTGATTCAAACTTGGTTTCAATATGAACAATTTTTTTTCACATACCCTCCCTGTGGTTCCTCAACTTGACTTTTCAATGCCTGTCAGGTTTTTAACAAGGGCCTGAACTAAACCAAAAGTTCACCTCATGGGCAAGTCATCCCACAAGAAATCGGAAAGACCTGCTTCTCCTTCCTGTGAAATACTGCATATTAAACAATACCTAAATAAAGCAGTGGATTGAACCAATCATAGTGCAGATGGTCAGAAAAAATAACAAGCATACCTGTTTCTAAGCTGGGTCTTAGAAGTCTAGGGGTTTGTCCATTCCAGATTTCAGGCACCCACTTAGTCAAATCTCTTAACAAAATCTCCAATACTTGGCTAATTCTAGTATCTCATGGTTTGGGTGAAGGTTTCTTCATTGTTTGCTTATTATTAAGGTGGTGGTAGTGATAGTTTTTTAAAGAATAAATGTAAAATCATCAATTGAATGCTTCAAAGCTACAGGCATATCCAAAACCCACAGTTTTTGTATCTAAAA
Source organism: Phainopepla nitens (assembly GCA_013400175.1). NCBI lineage: Eukaryota > Metazoa > Chordata > Aves > Passeriformes > Bombycillidae > Phainopepla > Phainopepla nitens. Next base: position 34,292 of record VXBQ01014373.1, on the reverse strand, counting down.
TTTGCTTTCACCTTTTGAACATAAAAACCTACCAAGGAGAAACTGGTAGTACTTTGTTCTATAGACCTCAATAACTAGGTGAAACAGTTGATGTGCAAACTGTCTATGGATTACGACGACAAGTTAAGATTTAAACCAAGACATTACCATTGCAAGTCATGTCTCTGCAGATGAACATTTAAGCACACAGTCCCCAAATGCATCTGTATTTTCCAGTACTAAAATCTAAATAGCTTTCCATCTAGGAAAGACCTGCAGTTTAACCTTTGACAAGTGGTTAAGATGCAGATAATGTCTTCATTTAAGTAGATGATGCAAATTAATTTAGAAGATTAATCTTTTGGGAAAGTACAAGTTACTTCATATCTTAAATTATTTATATTTTTAAGTAATTCTACAGTATCAAAGGTAATTAGAAATTAGCAAACTTTTTTTTTTTTTAATGCAACTGAAGCTTTAATCTGCAATATGTGAAGCCTTCCTGAAAACTTAAGGTCAAAAATTATAACTAAATACACAAGGCCACATCAGTAATTCGGATTTTTCCTTCTGCATTAACTTTGCTGATTCAGAAAACAATAGAATCATTCAGTGTAGGAAGCCCTCAAAACCCTCATACATTGCTTCTAAACAGCTTAATTTTTCAGAAGGTGGTCAAATGAATCCCCAAGCAACTTCTGTGATGCCTTCCGGGCATGTCTGGTTTTCTAGACAAATACATTATGACACCAGACCTACTCTCCAGATTAACAATGCTGGGTGATGAGGAAATGCACTAACCTCGGAGCTGAGTGAGAATCAGCTAGACTGAATTAGCTTTAATTATAATCACTTTTGAATGCTAAGTAATTTACAAATTAAAACTGACCTATGAGCATTAAACCCATCATCACAACCCTTCCTCAGATTAAACACGCTCTATGAAGTTCCGCTCTATTATTTACAAACCACTTCCCTAAGGAGAAGCTTGATGGAATGCAGCTGCCCAGACCAGGTGAGAAGACTCCTCAGCTGTACTAAAATAAAACCAGAATTAAAAAGTCTCATTTCTGTCTGCAAAGTTCTGTCTTCTGTGTAAATGGCTATCAGTACCTCACAAATACCAAAGCATTCCCAGCTCACAGAAAATCACAGAGCTGAAGTTCCACTGAATGTATATACAGATGTAGAAAAACAAACAGGCATTGAAAGAACACCTGCACCTCCATTTTCTACAACGAGTCCATTCCTGCAGTTTTCTTTAGAATCAGATCCTTAGTTAGAGATATGCCATGTCTGCAGCTGATTCACAAGATCCTGAAGATGAAATGCGTTACAACTACATTAGCAAAAAGGTGAAGATAGCAGAGACATGTTCATTACACCAGTTGTTCTACTGGAATAAACTGGCTTTCACCAAAGGATTGAACCTAAATTCAAAATAGAAGATTCCTGTCTTATTCCCCCCTAAGATTTTCCACTATTGAAATTAATATCCTCAAGCTATTTACTCCCAGAAAGAATACAATTTCTGCCATGATGAGTCGAGCTCTTTGTGTTACAATTGCTTTAACTTACAGGAGCCTAGTGAATAAACAGATTTTTATCAAATGTATAGGATAAGCCAAAGTTTCCTCATAGATGTGGAGTTCTGTATTAGAGGACCCGGCCTCAGCCTGGAAGATCCAGGTCTCATTCAGGGTTGTGAAAACTCCATCAACTAAGGTTCATAACACCATACCAACAGCGCCTTGGTTTCGGTTTCACTTGCGCACACATGCTCAAGGCTAAGAAGAAAACCACATCACCCCTTTCCAGGGTGCTCAATAAGCAGGCCACCATAACAAGTCCCCCAACCGCTTCCAGGAATAATTTCTGAGTGAGGCAGGGGCTAGATGATGCACAAGGATGGTGGGTGCATTACAGTGTATATGTAAATAGCGCTGCAGCAGATCTGGCACTTTTGGCACTTTTTGCGACACTGGGCTGGCAGCACAGACGCAGCATGGTACTTCTGCATGCTTCCAACACTCACTTCCTAGTCTTGTCCAAGTCAGAGAAAAGATCAGGAGCTCTGAAAACACCAATCTACCACCTGTGCATAGAACCAACATTCTACAATACTCTGTCCTGAGAAACCAAGAGTACATGACATCCACGACTGGTCACAAAGCACAGAAAAAGTGGAGGGCAGTAAGACTGCTAACAGGTATCACTCCCACACGACTAAGTGGGACAAACACACACAAGCTCAGGTGTCAGTGGCCTGCTCTAAGCACTTATATCTATATTTCAGGTACCCAAAGCCTGAGAAGCCTCAACTTTTGTCTGATACAGAAACATCCAAGTCACTTAAATTTCCATTTATGCCTATTTTAAACGCTATCTTCCCCTAAGGATTAATATAATTTCTGGATTTACAAGAGACTGGAAACCACTCAGCCTGCTTCAAAGTACAGTACTTCTCCATTCTTTAAAGAGTACCATTGTAAAATGGGCACAGCAGGAAGGCTGCTAGAAAGCTACTGATATTTTTGTCAAAAACCACCTTCAGCAGCTCACAGCCTTAAGCCTTAACTCTTCTCTCAAGTTTCACTTCATGACTGTAATTAAAATTATCAGGCACTATCTCCTGCCTCATTAATGTAGCATCTACCAGAAGATGTTAAAATCCCAAGAGGGGCTGAGCACAGGAGAGTAGTTGTCATACCTTGCAGACACCATGCCCACTTCTTACCCTCCACAAACAAGTCAGAACATGATTAAGTGTATCTCAACAGGGCTTCAACATACACCCAACTGCAGTGAGCTTGGAGATAAACTGTGGAAGGTGCTGCTGTATTATTACTATACCAATTGCTTGAAAAAAGGTTTGTGTCTTTTTCTGCAAGCAAATGAGGTAGGTTTTTTTTATTCAATATTGAAAGCCTCTCAAATAGTGGCAGGGTAAGGCCCCTAAACATTCAATACTGAAGAGACAGAGTATGTTTTATACGTATATAGATGAATGCTGAACACGATACTTCCACTTGTAGTTACTAAATCTCCCAGCTAGTTCCTCAGCCTTCCTTGGGGACACCACTTTGGGTTACACCAGCTAACAGGCAGCCGGAGCAGCGACATGTTGAACTCCCGGACAGCACTCCAGCCTGAGGCAGGACGCGGGAGCTGCCCGTCCCCTGGCTGAATCTCTGGGTCCCCCTGCCAGCAGCACGGCACAGCACAGCCCCGCCGCGGCTCCGCACGGGCGCGGGAACGAGGCGCGGGAGGCGGCACAAGGCCACGGCGCGCCGCCATCCGCCGCCACGTGCGCACCCCGCGCGGGGCC